>BMAO01029860.1:0-22481 GCA_019973975.1 Trichonephila clavata | reverse complement strand
ATTTGAAATACATCACAATTTCTTTGTTGAGTGTGAATCTTTCAGAATTAAAACCAAAAAGAAATAATATTATTGAAATAGATAAATGAATAACTGAATTATATAAATGAATTGAATGTATAAATGAATTAAATAAATAAAAAATAATTATATAAAAATTAATAGACTGAACATCAAGTACTTTTAGTGTGCGATATTATATTGCTTGTGTGTATGTCTGCTTATAATAGTTGCCATAAAATCAAAAGTTATTAAAATATTTATACTACAATAAAAAATTCTCAGAAAATTTTATCTTTTAAAAAATCTTCCATTAAATTGCCAAGACGAAATTTTCATGCACCGATTACCTTATAATAATTGTATTAATTTGTTTTTAAAAAATTCTAATAATTTTAATTTTAAAGTATCCTGAGACCTTCATTAGGGGCCCATAATTTTTTTCTTTTCCTTTCTGTCATTACAGCAATCTGTTTTACGATGATGTAGAATGAATATTTCTAATTATAAACTCATTT
Organism: Trichonephila clavata; assembly: GCA_019973975.1. Classification (NCBI taxonomy): domain Eukaryota; kingdom Metazoa; phylum Arthropoda; class Arachnida; order Araneae; family Nephilidae; genus Trichonephila; species Trichonephila clavata. Next base: position 21,963 of record BMAO01029860.1, on the reverse strand, counting down.
AACATGTAAACATGTAAAATAAAGAACGAAAAAAGAATACTAAACGAGCATGGTTTTACAACTTAATTTGGCAAAAAGAAACAATATTTAATTAATACAGTACATTTTTGGGATTACTAAGTAACTTTAATGTTTTCATGGTTATTTTTTTTTCTAATTGCATTAGATTTTTAAGGTTGCAAAAAAAGGATAATGGCCATTCCTTCTCAAGAATTGAAAAAAAATTACTAAAATAAATGTGTTGTTATTTTGTTTGACTTATGTGTGTTTCACAACTTTCAATTCAGAATTTTAAAAGAAATGCTTACATTAATTCCTTGTCAAATGATTAAGAATCGCAGACAATTTAAAGGAAAATTCTATTCCTTAGGATGATTTTATCCCTTAATACACAAAGTACATAATATTTCTAAATACATAAAATTTGCTACTTATAATTACAGCATTTAAAAAGAACACCTGAATAAATTCTCATGTAAGAAAATTGTTATTAAACATTACAAATGCATTTGACAGTTTTTACGATAATTTATTAAAAAAATGTATCTTTTCTGAGTTTTTAGAGCTATTCATCATAAACAATTGCCAAATATTTCTGAATATATACCCACTCTTGTATTAGCCAAGATTGCATTTCTTCAAAAAACTATCCAAAATCCCAAACCCGTATATATGCTGCATTGAAAAAAAGAGTACCTCGTACTTCTTAAATCTGTGTAATGCATGGGAGAAAATATTGCTAAAAGGGTAAAATGAATGGAATGTTTTCCCAGAAAATTATTGTAAAATAAGATTACAAATTATTTCCGGTAATTCTATCTGAAGCAAACATAATTTTTCCATTCATTTGTTATCTTGTTCACTGCCTGTGCTAGTCTTACTTTCTCTGTGATACTTTTCTACTTGGTAAATGGGCGGAACTATCTAGAGTCTATCAGATAGAGACTCTATCATAGAGCTGCGCCGTGTACAAAAGAGTGTAATTATTGAACTGTATTAATTATAATTGCTAATAGACTGCAATTAATTAAGTGTACTAATTAGCACTCTATTAATTACACAGAGTTACAAAATTAAAGTTTTGGAGAAGTACAAAAGAGGCTTTTAGTGGTGCTTATATTATTTAGTGTGCTGATTTCGAAAATGACCTACATCTTTTCCCATCACATCAGGAATGTTTGTAAAATCGATATTTTTGCTAAAACGTTATTTGAAAAGGAATTCTTTCAAACAATTTAGCCTGGGCAATTTTGCAACAGTGGCTTTTATCCAGTTAAATCTATCTAAATACTGGTTCTTGATGAGGCAAATTAGTTATTTAACAATTAGATGAATAGTGGGTGAGTGTGTGAACATTAACGTCGCACTGTTCAGCTACACGATAGATTTTGGCAATAGATCTCGTAATTTTGAACCATGGTCAAGTGACGAGGACGATACCTGAGTTGGCACCCCCTCGCCTAGCTATCACATCACACATACTGCAGAACGTTTGAGCTCTCAAGAGATTAAACATGCATCACGCCCCTACATGGAGTGACTTTAGCGGCACTAGTCTCGAACTCATGACATGCCGGTCATGAGTCCGGTACCTTGGCCACTAGCAATAAAATGAAAATCATTGTTTCTAGACCTCACAGGCTGTTTCAGGTCTTGAGAAAAGCAAGAAATTTTCTTGAGGTTTAAACATTTTTCATTTAATTATGGTGTAATTTCTAAAAGAAAATCATCAGCATACTATTTTAATTTGTTTTTATTAAGGTATTTACATAAAATATACAAACGAATTTTGAAATTATTGATTATTAATTTCCGCGTATTCGTTGGTAGAGCGGAAGAACAAAAGTAAATTGGTATGGTATTTCGGGTATTTTATTTTTGATTTGTGTGTATTTTTTACTGATTTATTTTATTTTATTACTATTTTGATTGTAAGCACTTTTCTGTTTGTATCTTCAACGGGGAATGGGCGTCCCTAGAACCAGGGCCCTGGCTGCAGCCCATTTAGCCCATACGTAGATCCGGCCTTTATTTTTATACTCGCCGGTCTAATGTGCATACTTCCAACCAAGTCAACGCCACACGGCCGAGTGGTTAGGCTTCAGATCATGGACTATCATGTCATGAGTTCGATCCTAGCACCACTAAAGATCCGCCGTGTAGGGGCGGATGCACGTTAAATCTGTCGAGAGCTCAAACGTCCTCCCGTTGTTGTGGTGTGGTAGTTATGAGAGGGGGGTGCAAGCTCAAGTGACGTCCGCGTCACTTGACCATGGTTCAAAATTACGCGGACCATTGCCAAAAACCCTCGTGTTGCTAATGTGTGACGTTAATATTCTCTCATTCTCTCTCTTCAACCAAGTCGTTTGTAGCAGCGCCATCTGTCGGCTGTTTTTTTAGTTTTATTACTTTTTTGTCTTAAAAAAATCCCGTGACTTACCGATGATAAATCTGCAAACCATTTTTTTATTTTGTTCAATCACCCGGGTTTTATAATGTTTTAAAATTTATACGTGCTTTTTGCCAAATCGGTATTAGTGCTTGTCAGATTCAGGATTCAAACCCACGATTCGACTAAAGTTTTGCCAACATTATTTATACGTTAAGAGACACGTTCGGTGAATAAGTTCTAAGGATGAAGTCGCTGAATAGACTAGGGATCGTAATGAAAGGGGGCATGGAGAGAAAAATACACACACAAATCTCTCTCTCTCAACCAATATGTAAAAATACGTATTTTCTAAGGGGTCAGCGGATTGGTAATAATTGCATATCTTGTAGATTCACTAAACTGGGGGGATTCACTTTGTAGTGTGAAACTACATAGGTGGTTATTAATTGCCACGACGTAATTTTGATGCAAAGTACTCCCTAGAGAGAGGCAATTTGATGTGAGATTATACCAGGAATTTAATATTGCACCCAAGCCAAACAAATATTCTGGGGATCCACATAATTATACGATATGGAACCTGTAAACTTTCTACATCATAAAAATATGCTGACTAGAGCCAGGTCGAACCCGCAAATTCGTGCATACAACTAAGACTTCAATCCAACTACGTCATCCAGTTGACCTTGAACCCATATCTACATACCTATATGAGGATTCTTATTATTCCTTTTTGTCTTATAAGTTTTGCATAATTCTAAAATTATAACCGTATTTTTTATTGAAGCAGATCATTAAAGAGGGATTAAGGTACGATTAAGCGTGTTGCCATATGACAAACGATGCTAGTTATTTTATTCTCGTTTTTGCTGCTATGTAAGTGTTCTGATTCTGTGCGGAACATTTTGAGATAATACATAATATAATGAATATTTGAATATGTTAGATGTAGTGGAATACATAAGAAAACACTAGAGTCCTTTAGGTATATTAATATATATTAAATATAGGGAAGCATAAAAAATATAAAAAATGCATGTAATATCTCTGGTAAATGCGAAACAGATTTTTTATACTATACATAACATTATCAGTTAAATTTATTTCATTTAATAATATTTTAGAACTTAAATTTTTTAAAAAAACATCACTTGAATATAGAATCAAAATATTTTTTAAAAAATTTTTTCGTATAGAAAGATAAAACACATAAAGGGAACATGAGGAAAGAACACTGCGTTCAGGATGGCCGAGTGGTTATGGCATCGGACTTCTACAACGATTGCAAAAGATGGCCACACCTCGATTTCCAACCATACAGTATTGGAGTATTAATACAGACATTGGTATATCTGTAATGGGGAGGCTTCAGTGACAATATTACTGAAAAGAATGAAAGGTAAAAAAAATAATTAATCTGAAACATTTAATTGTGGCTCATTTCAGAGAGCAGCAGACCGAATCATATCGGCAATTGTACCAGCCACTGGAAAGATGGCAAGCTTTGGCTCCTGTAGTACTGTTTGAAATCTCTATATAAAAATCCAGGGAGTGGTCGCCTTTGCAGAGTTGGTGGTTATTCGATTGACTGTTGTGTCTGTGGGTTCGATTCCTGCTCCTGAACAGCCGTTTCATTTTTTTTTTTATGTATAAAATTTGAAATAGCACACATTTACAGATATAAAATTGAATTTATCGACTATTTTTTATAATTCCATATTCTGCTATTTTTTTCAACTATTCTTTCTACTTCTTTTAGATCTTTCCAAAATGTGTGCTTCTTCCTATTACTGCAAAATTAATATGTACTATTCAATTATAAATTTTAATTGTTAAGTGACTGTACTTTCGTATATGCGGATTTTTTTAATGCAAAATAAATACAATTCAATTATTTCTTAATATTTTTTCTATATTTTCAAATCATAAATTAATAAATTAAATGGTATAAAAGAAAGTTTTTAAAACTGTGGGGTGCGTCCCCTGGGGGTGATAACACTGCGAGAGGTGAGCGAGAATATCGAAAATAGAAGATTTAAAAAAATTAATTTACTGAAATGAAGTTAAACAAAATGCTTTCTGACATAATAAAACACACACACATACACACACACATTTGCATTGATATAATTTATAAATATCATCTAGCGATAATACGTCATCGAAAATAACAGCTTCAACACGTTTATTAGCTATCTTTGATCCTATAACCGAATAAAAAACATTTTGTTTGATTTGCTGTAATCCCACGAGAGATGAGAGATTCCTTTATCATGTATTCTTTTTGAACCTAAAATACTACTCTTTCAAAGAAAAACAAAGCCCAGACCCAGAATCAAAAAAATTCCAAGAAGATAAAAAAAATCATCACTGTTCTTATTTTTGAAATACTGAACATTAGCAGTAGGGAGAAAGGAAGACTTAATTCAGATTTTACCCACGAAGCAGAATACATTTTCTGATCTTCTGATTGACCTTCGAATTTATTTGGTATGGTTAGTTACGTCCCCTCTCTTATGTGTTCATTTCATTCAGGGAATTTGTAAATAATGTGTTTCTATTGGGTATTTTCCCTTTTAAAGAATTTTATTATATTTGGAAAAGCACGGAGAGCACTTTGAAGGAATATGGGTCAAGATTTTATTTGAGTATTCTCAAACATATAATCGTAATGAAAAACATTTTACATAATTTTTTTTTAGATTTAACATAAATATTTTTACATAGAATACACTTCTAACTCGGGGGCAGTCACGCGGGACATATACCACGTTTATCCATCAGGTACCTGAGGCGAGCACCCAAGTAATCTGAATTTAACAGGATCAGAGACTCTCTTTGGATCCGACAATGCCAAGAGGCCGCTTAGATCTTCTGTTTATAGGGCCTGAAATGAGCGTAAACCGACACCGCGTTTGTACCCTTTATTAAAGTTACGCACATTTGAAACATTTTATTTCAGTTTGATTGGATTTTTTTCTCAAATAATCAAAGAATAATATAAAAGTCCTTGAAAGTAGGTAAGTGTATACCTTCTCTAAGTTATTTACTAGAATTATGATTCTTATCGTGCACAATAAAATTAATTATAAAAAAATGTTTGGGGTGACTAGGTCATCTCACATGACCATTAACGTTTGTATAGAATGTGCGCCTGCTTCCGGTTTAAAACATTTTGATGTCTTCTTGCTTTAAATATTGAAAATAACACAATTACTTTTCATATTCTATGAACAGCAAAATAGAGTACTTTTAGTGTACTTTTAGACTATTTTTCTAATGATATTAATACTTTTAAGAAATGGATGATGAAAGAAATAAATCTTATTTAAGGTATAAATTCGGAAACGTGATTTGAAAAAAGCTTATAAATAGATAGTTTTCATTAAGGTATCCGTACACCTTCAAAACGTCATTTTCGCTAAAAATTTCGATTTTTGAATTTCAACGCTATTTTAAAATTTTTTTTGTCATTTAAAATGGTAAAACTAAACGTAGAATAAGTGCAAATAGAAAGTGTCAATTTTGTGTAAATGGATATAGTAATAAAAATTTCAAAAATTGCAGCTCAACATCTACCAATGCTTGTTCCTCAAAAATTAAAATGCATGCTTTTTTGATGAAGAAATTGCAGAAAATGAAAGTAAACCACATACCAGTAACATAATTATGGACATAGAATTCCTTTTAAAATTTTTTTTACAACTTTGTTGCCCAAGATGTTACCAAGAAGTTTTACTGCTTTCTGAGGATTTTAGATATGGTTTCTACTCAAATTTTGTTATTAGGTCTAACATTGTATATTTTACCCAGAGGTTTCTAGTTCAAAGTAAACTTTAAGCTGTAATGAAGTAAATACAGGATTTTTTATGGTATGAGACAAATTAGTAAAGGTTTTACTGGTGGGTTTCAATTATGTAGTACATTAAATTTACCCAGGCTCAGTAAAACTGTGTACACTAATCATGAGAGCAAACTCATGTCTGTGATTTCAGAAGTTAGTGAACTATCAATGCAAATGTAGCTTCTGATTTGTTATTTCTACATCCTTCTAAAAATAAAATAGTTGAATGTGGTGTTTCAGTCGATAGAACGTGTCAGCGTAGGGGTTACACTTCCATGAATGTGTGTGTCGCAGCTTCATCAGTTGACACTGGTAAAGTAGGGGACATTGAAATTATGTCGTCATATTGTCCCACCTGCAGAAAGATTTCTAAAATGCTTAAAAACATTGAGTCGGAAACTTTTGCAGCAGATCACATATGCACTAGCAATTTTTAAAGGTTTTGCATTACGAATGGAAACTGTTAGTGCTACTGTAATCTTTAAACATTCTATTGTGAAACGAGGCCGTAAACATGCACACTGTTATGGTGACGGGGATTCTAAAGGCTTTATCAGTGTCAAATATACTTATGGGAAAGATAGCTTCACAAAATATGAATGCATCGGTCATGTTCATAATAGAGTAGGTGCGAGATTGTGCAAACAAAAGTCAAAAAATAAAAATCTGCCTGGTAAAGGTAAACTCACCGACTCTTTTACTGCTTGATTGCAAAACTATTACGGGATTGCTGATCGTAGCAATGTTGGAAACCTCTCCGGTCTTCAACAAAATGTTATTGCTTATTAAATGTCGAGAAACCCATGAATGCACAGCGTTTCCTCGGAAAAGATAGTTGGTGCTACTACCAGCGAGCACTATCTTGTGACCAAAAGCCAAAAGAAAAATATAAAGATTTATCCAATGAAGTATTAGCCTACATATTTAGAATTATGCATCTAAGAACTACTTACTAAATGCCTGCATGGCAAAACCCATAAATCAGATTAGTGTTTCAATGGCATTATATGGCAGAAAGTACTAAAAAAAGTTTTCGTGTGCTTCAAAACTTTAAAATTTGGTGCATTGGATGCCGTTATACAATTTAATGATGGGTATAAGGGTTGTGTTGACATTTTAAAAAAACTTAATATAACTCCTGGTTATTTTACTTTAAAAATCATACAAACTTCTTGACGTTAATAGAATTAACTATGCAGAATGTCATTCAACACCTAATGCAAAGTAGCATAGAAAAGTTTTAAGATCTACAAGGGGGAAAATCAATGTTTTAGAGAGGAAAGAAGGTGTTATTTATAAATCAGGGGCATTTTAAGTATAAGTGTGTTTTAAGAATAATATTACAATAAAAAATTACTTAAATGCAATATTTTGGCAAAATCTCAACTTACAATTAATTTTCAAGAGTTTCTCCTCTCACGAAAAATGCTGCTATAATAATATTTTGCTTACATAAGGCAAAGAGTTCTCCAGAGGGCATGGACTAAGGTTTTGTAAAATTCACAATTTTTTCAGAATTTTTACCAATTGAAATAATTATCGGTATTTTTTCCTTAAAATTTTCTCGCTCTGTTATATTAAAATATGGATAAATCCACTTCTTAGTTATATATTCAAAAACTCTTATTATTATAGAAGCATTTTCCATAAAAGAAGAATGTTTTGAAAATTTGTAATTCTATGCCCATTTTTTCCAAATTGTCTAAATAATTGTTTACTGTAATAATACTGTAAGGGATTTACATAGTCTCTACCTTTGACCTGGCTAGATGCGTGGGAGGAACTAAATGATCAGACGACATAATGAACTTCAATTATTTATTTATCTCTAAATACAACTCAAACACAGTAACAATCTAAATAAGATTATTTTGATCAGTCAGAGCACGGAGGTGAGACAAGATGGCGTGGGGATAATTTATTCGATCCAGCAAATCTACCTTTAAGATAACTTATACAAAGCTTGTCTAATTTACGACCACGCTAATAATTTAACTCTCTAAATTCTACTTGAAATAAGAGTACCTGAATTCTTGCGGTCTTCTTCTCCTTGCTTTAACTTTAACACGGCTCCAACACTAAAACTAAGTCCTTTCTTAATATTCCAACTTCTCACTTCGTACACTGCTTACGTGTACGGTTCAATGCAAATTTTTTTCACTTCTCATCTATTCACTTAACATCCAATCTATTCTCACTGCAATAACTCTCAAACTCGTGAATACAGAATAAATATATTGAACTTAAATTGCACAATCAAGAATCATAATTGCGAAATCTGTCCTCGAAGAAAGTTGGTTGAAAAAATGATGGCCCAAAAGGAATCCCCAAGGAGTGAGTAGAAGAAACCGTATAGATCCGTCACAAACCCCTCTTAGAAGAAAACTTGATTTATCCAAGGGTCTTAACGACCCGATAGAAATTACGTTAAAAATTTAACAACACTTAAAAACGATGCAGAAGATTTATAACTTTGACTCACTATCTCTATACAATTTAAATGCATTAGCACTCGCAAAATCAACTAATCTAAAGGGTACTCTATTGATTATCAAACATATCCCTTACATATCAGCCTTAAAGTGCATCCCATTCAGGCGAGAACCAAGGGAAAAACCTTTTATAAAGGAATTAAAATAAAACTTGGTTATGCACCCTAATAAAATAAAAAAGTAATACAGACAATGATTTCTGGACAATAATATATTTTCAAGACATCTAGTTTTCAAGGTCTGCCGCACTGAAATGAAAACTGGATCACTAACATATTCAAAAAATATGACATTTTCACCATTAACATTATGCAATTATCATATTTACAAATATAGAGTAGCCCTTATTTTAAATATATACATTTTTATATAAATCAACACCTCATCTGGTTTCATTTTTACAAAACTCCCATCCATTCGCGCTTGCGCTCTTAGTGTTATAATTAGTTTTCCTCACTACGCCGCGTCTCGAAACCAGATAATATATATACTTATATACTTCATTAAATACATACAAAAATATGTACAACTTTCAAACATATAATATATTATAAAAAACACTACAAGTGATTCTCACAAAGAAAGCCCAGTCTTAATGTGTTTCAAAACAAATGCAAACAATTTTGGAAAAAATTTACATACAAAAGTTCATCTTTCCAATAAAAAAAAATGCACTCAGGAGTAACTTTTGTAAAAATAATATTTTACGAAATAATTGAGACTACCAGAGTGAAAATACTCTGAACTGTCTGCCAGAGAAAAAAATAACATAAAATTATAAAACCTGGCAAGTTGAGGTTGCAATATCGGATCAAAAGTTCAATACCGGTATTCTGTATTTCTTAGAACTTAATACCGGGATACCGATTTTAATACCGGTAGTAGGCAAGAAAAGCCGATTCTGCGGTAAAGGCGCAGGCGCAGGCACAGGCGCAGGCACAGGCGTACCGCAGAATCGGCTGCCGATTCTGCGGTAAAGGCGCGCAGGCGCAGAGTTGAGTTGTTTTCCTCCTGTGGAGGCACAGGCGTGGAGTTGAGTTGTTTTCCCTACTGTGGAGGCGCGGAGTTGAGTTGTTTTCCTCCTGCTATGGTTTTGGTTTTCGAGTTGATGGGGGAGTTGAGTTGTTTTTCTCCTGTAGAGGCGGCGCAGGCGGCGGGTCTGATCTTGATTCTACAAGATGGCTGTGGAATGTTTTAAATCGTTTTCTTGAATATTTTTTTATAATCTTTTTTTGAAAAAAAAATGAGCACATTTTATTATTGGAATTTATAAATTTTGTAACTGAAGAATTTTTGGAAAATCTTTGCCTAGATAATATTTTAAGAGAAGTAAGAGAAATGTTACATCCACCTGATTATTTTGAATAGTATGAGAATCTGAATAAAATGATTTTTTAAATGTTTAATTTGAGTTAATTTTATTTATATTGTTTGTTAGTTTAATTTATGTTGAGATACTTTCTTTTTAAAAATAAGTGTGGGTATATTTAAAAAATTCTTTATCTCAGAATGTTTAAGCATAAATGATATTTTAAATACATTTCATACAAAAGTAAGAAAAAAAAATACTGTATAAATATTTTTTATAAGTTTCCGAAAAGATTTGGCTTTAAAAAGTTTATTTTTATAAATCTGAAAGAAAAAAAAATGGTTTATATATATATATATATATATATATATATATATATATATACGGTTATAGTGTTAATTTTATTCATACTGCTTTCTAGTTTAATTTATGTTGAAAAAGTTTCATTTTAAAAGATAAATATCAATATACGTCTTTCAAACAAATTTTCTCAGAATGTTTAAGCGTAAATGATATTTTAAATACATTTCATACAAAAGTAAGAAAAAAAAATACTGTATAAATATTTTGTATAAGTTTCCGACAAGATTTGGCTTTAAAAAGTTTAGTTTTATAAATCTAAAAAAATTGGGGTTTTTTTTTATACGGTTATAGTGCTAATTTTTTTTCATACTGCTTTCTAGTTTAATTTATGTTGAAATAGTGTCATTTTAAAGATAAATATCAATATACGTCTTTCAAACAAATTATCTAAGTATGTTAAGCATAACTGATATTTTAAATATATTTTGTATAAAAGTAAGGAAAAATTTATGTTTATGTGTTTAAAGCAAATTCTTTGCCTTTTCCAAAGAGTATAAATTGTATAACTATTCATTGCAATAACCATTTAGTTACATTATTTTTTCTTAATTGAATAGAAATAAAAAAAAAATATTTATTATACATTGCTTTAATAACAAATTGTAAATTTTAATTCGGTATAATGATTACACATACACAGCAAAGATACAAAGTAAATTGTTTATTCAGAAATCAACATCTTGTATTGCGTTTTACATTACACAATTGTATATATATATATATATATATATATATATATATATATTACAGGAGAACAACAAATTGTAAAATTGATTTCGGTATAAGGATTACACAAAAAGATACAAAGTAAGTTGTTTATTTACAAAAGCAGCATTCCATTTCACATTACAATCTTTTATTTACATTACAAAAATCACATTATTGTGTCATCATTGGATTTTATGTCTTACTGCTCATCGAATAGGTCTAAATTCATCAATGACCAATGTCCATGGGCAAGCGTAGTAATGCCATCATCATTAATAAACCTTTTGTCATCTTTATAGGACAGAGCAAGTTTGTTTTGCTTTATGGAGTGTATTGAATGAAATTTGGATCTATAATTAAGTTCATGTCAACATATTTTAATTTTTGATTAAAAAGACAGACTTTCTAGTCCTCAAATGTTATTTTATTTTTTAAAGTTTGTTTTTTAATTCCTTTTAATCACTTTTCAATCTTATGGTTTGTTTTGTAGGCATACATTTTCGATTTTAATCCTACATATTCTGTCATAATATTTCCTTTGTTTTCATCTTTCATTTTCCCGAAGACATTTTTGTTCACTAGAGGTAAATTAAGGTATCCGAACACGTTGAAAATGATCCAATTCAGTCAAGACAGATATTTTTGTTTTTTATTTTATTGAATATAGAGCTATCTTTTGACTTTACGAAATATACTTTATTTTGTTTCTAAGTTACAAGTTCTTAAGTTCTAAGTTTCCAAGTTGCACTCAATTTTATAAAGTTAGAAAAACCGGAAGTGTGGGTTTTTGATCTACCAGAAGTGGGCATTTAAATGACTCAAAATCTTTCATGGCGAGTCCGATAACTCCAAATATTACGAATGTATTTCTATAAAACTTTTTAAACCTGATATTTACGTTATTTTCTAGAGAATGTACTAAAATATGTCTTATTATATGAATACTTTTTGAGTTATGCCTTGTTATTTAAATAATGGTCTCATAAAAAATGTAATATTTCTTATAATGTTTACTCAATCATCTCCAAAATTTTCAAATTTTAATAAAAAATTACAATTTTAGCACATTTTCTAGACAAATGCATCTGGTTTGTTTTCGTAAAACTTTTACTAATATATGTTTATTACTTTTTTCTCTAACTGCTTTGAAGTTTTTCAAAAATATTGCTAAAATTTAACTTATAATTGTGATTTTTGCAAAATTCAGGTAATTTATATTAAATTTTGATAGTTAAATAGAGTAATATTTATTGGTATTGAGTCCTAAAAGAGCATTTATAATGTTTTAGTATGCTATTTTGTTAAAAAGTACTCCAAAGTCTGAATGTTTGTCACTATAAAAATCATCAGTCTTTATTTCATAGATAAAGGAAACGGTGTCAGTATACATGAGCCTTACTTTCGAGTCGTAACGGTGCTTCATGTACTCATAGTGAAAAGAATAAATTAGAACTTTTGTTAAGTCTAAAATCGCCCTTCCTACCTGTATTGGTTTCAAGAATTTGATTTGGGTTTTTTTTTTTTTTTTTAAGATGTACAGCCATTAAGTTTCAGAAAATATTGTACGACGATTAAAATTTGGTTTCGCTATTAACTTTCGAGCTTGCTCTTCTGTTGAGCATAAACGTATATCTACTCTTCTTACAATTTCCATCGTTTTCCCGAATATGCTGTTATTCATTAGTTTGTAAAAATCCCTTTGAAAGTCATTTACAGCTTTAGTTCTTAACTCTGTATTGTAATCTATGTAATTTTTATAAGCCAAGAAGACTGAAAAAACTTTAAACCACGATGAATTTTTTTCAAGACTAACCCTAATTTTAAATAAAGCTTTAAATTTGAATAATGGAGAATATATTTTGTTTTGGGTCCCAAAGTAGTTAAAAGTCTAGGTTCTCTACAATTAGGGGGGGGGTATTTTCAGGGGCAAGGGTAAAATCTGAATATTTGTCATGCAAATCGGAAGGGTAGTCAAGATCCACTTCCCAGATGTAACCTACATCGGAGTCATCTGATAAATTGAAAATATCCTGTTCAGTTAAGTTGTCATCACTCCAAACAAAATCTTTTAAGGTTAGATATTTACTCATCGCGTAACCGTACAAATTATTTGCGTCAAGGTACATTAAATATTTTATCTCATCATCTGGATTAAAGTTAGGCATATGTTTGTTGTTAGCTATAGCATAACGATTGCAGCACTGACTTATACCTCCTCTTACACCCTTTTCTATAAAAAGAAGCATGTCGTAATCTGTGAACAGTTCGATAGCTACTTTAGGTTGTAATAACATAACATCCCATGATAAAGCTGGGGTGGTAAAATACCAACGTTTATAAGTTTGCATGCATATTTTCTGAAAGTTTTCAAAGATATCTGTTAACAATAGGCATCTGTTTTTACATATAGATCACAGTATTCACCAAGATTATTTAAATGGAATTCATTACATGCATGATTATAATCATCTACACTTATAGGCTCCTCATTTAGTTTATTGTAAAATTTGCTAATAGGTGGTAAACAAGAATCTTTACACTTTTCAAAACTATCAAAATAATCATACGGAAAAACTCCTTTTCTTAAAAGTAAATCTATTTTTTTCTGAATCAAAATAATGTTTCATATATTTAAATTCATCTTTTTTTAGTGTTTTTATATCAAATTTTCCAAACAAGAAGACATGAATCAAGAATCTTTACACTTTTCAAAACTATCAAAATAATCATACGGAAAAACTCCTTTTCTTAAAAGTAAATCTATTTTTCTGAATCAAAATAATGTTTCATATATTTAAATTCATCTTTTTTTAGTGTGTTTATCAAATTTTCCAAACTGGAAGACATGAATTTGAAAGAATCTAAAAACCTTAACTGAAAATCATTTGAAATATTTTTACTGAAGGAAATATATTTTTCTTCGGTGTTCGGAATTAAATTAATTTGTTTTTTTTTTATCATATCCTAACTCCTTAATAAAAATAGGGGCGTCATACACAGAAAGATTATGGAAGAAAACAGGCAAAAATTTGGGGGTTTTCATTGCTAAATTACAACTATTACAACAAGGGCCATTAAATTTTGAGTCACATGGTTATGATCCCTAACCTTGATATTGTTTTCGCGAAAGGTTTGATCACAAACATAACAATTTTTAGCATTATCATACAATTGCTTTTCTGATTCGGTAAAAAGTAATAATGGTTTTGGTTTTTATAAATATTATCCATTTCTATTGCATCTTTTTCTAACTTTTCAATAAAAAGTTTTGGGGCACCTCTATATACTACTGGATCTTTATAATACCCCCTTGATAACTGATAAAATAACAAAAACCTATCGGGACATGTTTTTCATAAATATTAGTAAATGAAAAGTTTGGATTAGGACAGCAAGTATCAGTTTTCCTAGTTACACACTCGAAATCCGCATATACAACAAAAGGTATTTTTAAATAATGTTGAAAATTTTAAAAACTTACTTGTTTCTGACGGCATTACTACTCTTGCAGGACTTTTATGTATACACATCTCATTGTGCTGAAGAAGTTTGTATTCTGTTTGCAAAGCACTTAAACATATTTTACATACGTACGTTTTATGTTGGTGTTTTGAGAGTTGTTTCGAAACAAGTCGAGATAAGCTTTTAATGAAACAATAATGTCCAAACTCTCCATTTTTTACGTAAAGTAAATCTATATGTTTCTCACACACTATATCACTGATGGAAATATTTTTAAATCTCCTTCAAATGAATAAATGTTTATTCCTATATCGTTCATTTTCGAAAATTTTTTCACCTCGTTAGGAGGTGTTGGAAAGGCTTTTCCATTACAAAGTTCAATCTTATTCTTTCTCTGTCAGTAATCATATCATGTTGTATCCTGCATTTTCAAGACTTGATTCATTATCAGATAAAAGTGAGACCATTCAGTAGAATATTTTCTCATAGTATTGTGACAAGGTAGCATTGATCCCCTATTCATGCCTAGTTTGATGGATTAGAGCAGCTTGGAAGCAAAACACATGGCTCTCATTGTTTCGTCTCTACGTCAGTGGGTCTGTGGTTTGAATGGGCAGGACTGGTCTATAGTCTCGGTGACTCCTCAAGTTGTAGTTTTGACCTCGTCCTTCTTGATCTCTTCTAGATGGGGTGAATCTTTCATGACCTGCCAATGATCCTATTGGTGATCTTGATCTGGCTTTCCCATAGCTTTCCTCGCCGTCTTTGGAACTCCTGAAGTTGGACCTTCTCTGTTGGCGATCCCTTTCTGGAACTTGGCTACTGCAGCGATCGTCGACTTTGTATTTCTTCTTTAATTGCACATTCGACGAGATGGAGGATGGGAGTCTTCGTTTGTAAAACTGTCTCTGTATATCTGCTTTTTTTTCTCCTTGGCTCCTCTGTAGGAATTCGGTTCTCCTCTTGCCTCTTCTGGAGTGCTGAGTTTTCACAAATTTTTTCTGGCTCGCCTGTGATATCGAGTCAGTTAAAGTCCTCTTGCACCGACCCTTAGTCAACTCGTGTGCGCTCCTTTTTGTCTCTCTAAGATTACTTTTATTTCCTATTCTACCATCTTCCTGTTTTCCACCAAACTCATTATTCTTGGAACTTTGTGACCTATCTAACCCATATCTACCATCCTCTGATACTCGGATCCTCAACTAATTGAACTATCTACTTCCACTAAACTTTCATCGCTTTTTCTCTGATGGTAAATTCAAACCTGATCCTATATTGACTGTAGTTCTTCTACCTGCCTTCCAAATTACAACATTATTGTTTTTAACACTCACAACTCTGAAAAGACCCTCAAACTTAGGACAGAACTTCGCAACCACCTTTTTACTGGCTGAACTAATAGGGAGTGTTTCAACCAACACTAAATCATCCACCTTAATGTTAATTTCACGTCTCCTTTTATTGTAATATTTCGCCCACTTTTCTTGCTTTTTCATTGCATTCTGCCGAGCTTCCTCAAACACCTTTTCCATATTCCTAACCACACAAATTCTGTACCATCTGTGACCATCACAAGTTTTTGAAATGGGGTAATAATTTTTCTGCCCAAAAATAATTCTGCTGGTGTCTTTCCCGTTGTTTCATGGACTGGCGTTCTTAATGCGTATGCGAATTCATTTAGAAACATATCCCAGGATTCATGATTATAATTTACAAAAGAAGCAATCATTTGTAGTAAATCGCGATTAACACGTTCCGTTCGATTTGATTGAGGTGGATACACTATTGTTTTGACATGCTTTATAACAAATCTCTAACTTAAATGTTCAAAAACTTCGGATACAAATTGGGGACCATTGTCACTTATCAATTTAACTGGAGCTCCATATCGCGAAATATAATTTTCGAACAGGGCATTGGCGATTATTTTTGCGGACGCTTTTCTTATGGGTATTATTTCTAACCACTTCGTAAAATGATCCGTTATTACACAAATATATCGATATCTTTGGGGTTTCGATGCTGGGTAGGGGTCTAATAAATCTAATGAAACTATTTCGTTCGGATAACTAGTTACAATCGGTATTAAATTACCGGCCTGTAACGCGTTCTTATAGTTAAATTTTTGGCACGTCTCACATGTCAGGACATAATCGTGTATCACCTTACGCATGTACGGAAAATAACATGCATCCTTCACGCGTAAATATGTTTTTCGTATTTCAAGATGTCCAGCCATAGGCTTATCATGAAATTCGTGCATTATCGCAAATCTCATCGATTTTGGAATTTATACTCTCATTTCTCTAAGAGAGGATGCGTACTTCGCATAAAATAACAATCCTTCTATAAGTTTAAAATCCTGGGATCAGTTCCCACAGA
This sequence comes from Trichonephila clavata, assembly GCA_019973975.1. Lineage (NCBI taxonomy): Eukaryota > Metazoa > Arthropoda > Arachnida > Araneae > Nephilidae > Trichonephila > Trichonephila clavata. The sequence goes on along the minus strand of BMAO01029860.1, from coordinate 5,011 downwards.
ACTGATTTACCCCATTTACTGAACTGTCATCGGGGTTTTGTAGGTAGCGATAAATATGACCGAGCTCGGGGTCCTGCTTTTATTCAGCTATCAATTGTTCCCTTGACGAAAGTACCAAATCTCGAATTACTGCACAAGTTATATTGCTATCCTCAAAATTTTCCACAGGTTTCCGCGACAACAAATCTGCCACAACATTTTGAATCCCTGGTCTATGCTCCCATTCAACATTAAATTCGGCTATCTTGAGTGACCATCGTATCATACGACTTGATATTTTTTTACCATTAGTGAGTTTCGTTAATGCTGCATGGTCTGTAGTTACACTTTTACATTTAACGATCCAAAGTAGGTGCGAAACTTGTTTAAACCCCAAATCACCGCTAAACATTCGCGCTCGGTTACTGTGTAATTGCGCTCCACCTTATTAAGTGTGCGGAATGCATATGCTATGGGTCTCTGACTTTGCGTAAGCACCGCTCCAATCCCAAAAGAACTCGCATCTGTAAAAAGCTCAAATTGTACATTAAAATCCGGTAATTTTAGCACAGGTGCTTCCATAATTGCACGTTTAAACGATTCAAAAGCAGATTGCGCCTCTTCCGACCAATTAAATTTCCTACCCTTCTTTTTTAAATCATACAGTGGCTCGCAGAGATCTGCATACCCCTTAACAAATTTTTGATACCATTGGACCATTCCGAGAAATTTTGATAGTTCTCTCAAATTTTTTGGTGCTTTCATTTCGAGTATTGCCTTAACTTTAGATTCATCCGTGGCTACCCCATCTTTACTAATCACGAGGCCTAAATATTTTAGTTTCTCACATCCAAACTTAAAGTTATCTTTGTTCAACGTCAACCCCGCTTCTTGTAATAACCTAAATACTTCCCTTAAATGTTCTAAGTGATGTGTAAATGATGGAGACGCGATAATAACGTCATCCATATAGACTAAGACACACTTCCCTAACAGCGGTTTCAAAATAATATCGATGGCCTTCTGAAAATTTGGCGCTGCCCCCGATAGGCCGAATGGCATGCGCTTAAACGCATAAGTGCCCTTTTTTCGTCACAAAAGCCATTTTGGCTATATCCCTGGGGTGTGCTAATTGAAAATAGCCAGAGAGCAGATCCAAGGTACTCATTATTTTCGTGTGAAAAATATTGATAATTAAATCCTCTATGAGTGGCAAAGGATATATCGGGTACTTAGTTACCGCATTAAGTTTGCGATAATCCACCGCAAATCTGTAAGCTTTGGGATTGTCCTGGGGTAATCCTATTTTTTTACGACACAAAACTACAGGAGATGCGTACGCCGATTGAATTTCTACGATGGTTCCTTCTCGTAACATCTTATATATATGATAATCAATGATACCTTGTTTAACCCTGTCATATCTATATGGTCTGGAGACAACTGAAAGGCTATCCCCCGTATTGATTTCATGATATAATACATGAGTAAGACCAGGTTTTTCTGAGAATAGACTTTTAAAACTATTAAATAAGGATTTTAAATCCATTTGTTGACTTTAATTTAGTTGTAAACTAGAAAGATCAATTTCTATATTCTCCTCAACAACTTTTATTCTTCGATTTGAGAATCCGAAATCGCGCTAAAGACTTTTCCTCGAAATTCATAGTTATCTTTGCGTTTCTTATAAAATCGACGCCTAAAATGCATGGATATTCAAGATCTGCCAGTATGTGAAAATCCCAAATTTTTGTGAATTCTCTTATTCGAATTTCTAATTCTATTGTTCCTACATTGTTGCAACAGGCGCCCTGAGCCGTTATAACTTTGCATTAGATTTTTTATTGGCTTATAAGAAAAATATGCCCTATACGTTTCTTCAGAGATAAACGACTTCTTGCCCCAGTATCCCATAATGCCTTAGTGAAGATGTCGTTCACTAAAATTGGCACATACGGGAGTTCTACAGGGGACAACCTTAAAGCAGAAAACCTTATAGGAGGTTTCTCATCAACATGCGATCAATCTTGATTTCGAACGCTTAAAAAGTTTAAATTTTTATGACTACCCCTATTCCATAGATTATTCGACCCTCGTTCAAAATTATCACTCGGACCCCTATTTCTATATTTATCTCTTCTATCACGACTTTCGAATCCGCGCTCATTCCTATCAATACGTACCTGTTCTCGAACCATTGATTACCATAGTTCCCCTGAGGTCTCGTCCCATAGGAAGTTCTATAACCTGCCTCCTATCATTTTGACGTTCGACTACCCCAGTATCTCTCCAATTTCTATTAGTACGACCCTCGATAGACCTCCTACTCACATCACAAGCTCGTCTTTCACTATTATTATTGCTCGAACCCGGATTGTCTCTCCTCAAATATCTATCCTCATACTTAGATATCATCTGAAGCAACTGTAATTGAGTAGTTGGATTTCTAATCTCAATATATTCGATTAATTGCGGTTCCAAACGGGCAACAATATGCTCGATCAAACTCTCTTCCGACATATTTAATCCCAATTTTTTATGTATTTTAAGAATCTCGTATATAAAGTCTGACGGAGCCTGACCGTGACCCTGATACGACGAATAGAACTTGACTTGCAATTCAGTCTTATTCCTAACCGCTGGGAAATTTGCCGTCAAAGTCTCTTTCAATTGCGCGAAATCCGTAACAGTCCCTTTCACTATCGAAGATCCGAATATTTAGTACCAGTTCAAGGCCAGTCCAGTTCGTACCTCGGAGACGCCCTTTAAGATAATAAAATGCCAAATTATTCGGTATCTCGTAAAATTTAACATTACTGTCAATATATTCCAAAAATTCCTCTATATTTTCCACACCAGAAAAAAAATTATCAGGCAAGAGCCTAAAATTGGATCCGACTCCCATCTCGGGGTTAAGGGAGAAATGTCCGGAGGACAAACTCGTTGGGTGCCATTGTCGTGCCCCTGTCCTATCTTGGACTGGGTTCACATTGCCCGGCGTGCCTGGTGTAGAGGGAAACATATTATCACCAACGAAAGCCATAATTACAAATATTTATTAACAATACACAAATAACAATTACAAGTTCAAATTACAAGTAGAAACCCTGGAGTGATTATTCAATTCCCTTGATTAATCCTGATACACAACTCTAACAATCAATTCTAACTTTAAATCTAATATTCCCTACCAAGTAATCTCAGCTATCAGAATGACAAAGGAGACGAACCCTTACTAACGTCAGGACGGTACTAAATCTAATCCCTTGATTACTTCAATTATTAATAATATCATCAATCTTACACTATTAAAATTCGAAGGTAAACAAACGTATCTATCTATCTATGTATGTGCGTCTATCTTCTCACGAACCGTACGACGCAGAAAATCGCGGAAGGTACCAAAAGATTGGGAATTTTCCGGGGAAGCTGTATTGCCCATTTATATTCCGATATTGTAATTAGTTGAAAAGATATTAATTAAAAACCTTAAAACGCCTAATTGTTTTACTCTTGCCGGTTGTTTACTGGGCGGAACTTCCATTCCGTTTCGGCCGAGCGGTAATTTACGTTTTCCACCAATTTAAAATTGTCATCCAATTTTCGGTGTTGAAATCAGACAAAAAATAATTACAGAATCGGAAAGATCATTTATTTCACCACGATACGGTATAATTTTTTTTTTGTAAAATAATGATATTTTCTATTTTTTTCGAATTTTTTAAAATAGTGTTAAAACTGATGCTTTTTTATGAAAATTATTTCTAAATCATTGCGTATGAATTTCTTTTCGAGTTATTAAATTGATATTCTACACTAATTAATTCAAGTCTTTCTCTTTTAGATCCATTCATTTAAAAAATAAAATGACCAAAACTTTTTTTCTGCGAATTTTTAAAAATTACTCAAAAATTTTACTCGACATTGAATAACTTCGTTATTTATTAAAATTATTACACGAAATTTTTTTTCCGTGTGTAAAGAAATATTATCCGTAATCTGTACGAAGATTGAAAAAATCGCTTCAAAATTACGGATTTTAAAAATATTTTGTGATTTTCGTAAACTGATGTTTTTCTGAGAAATAAATTAAAAAGTAGTAATTTGTACATTTTTTATTTCAAAGTACGTTATTTTGCAAATAGTTTTTGGAGTTTGAGAGCATTAACTTAAAAATTATGCCCTAAAAATGAAGGTAATGATTTTTAAAATAATTAAAAATACGCGATTTTACATTTAGTCAAACATTGGCGGCGAAAATTAGCTTTGCGCCAAAGACTTTTGACCTGTTTAGCCGTCGACCGCTCTAACTCAAGGGTTACTTTAAAAAGTTCTGCCTTAAACAGGGGAAATCAGTACCTTTGGCGAGTAAAAAAAAAATGCGAGTGAAAAAGTTATTATTTCGTCAATTTTCTTTATATAATTTTCCAAATTAAATAACTATATATGTCAGATTAAGATGATAAAATGCATTCAATGCATTTCTGAGATTCATTTAAAATATTTATCAGTATCGAAATTTTTTGTTCTCTTTCATAAAATTTATAGTTTACTTTAAAATATTGCCTAATGTATATTTCTTTTTTGGCATATAATTCCGTAATAAAAACCATGATTTGTGTCAAGGTCACTTTGCGTTTGCTTTCTGTTTGGAAGATGTGAAAGGTTACAGTTGTTTTGAGTTTCGCTGATGTAGTAAAAAGGGGAATTCCCTTAAATCATTTGGCGCGGGACACAACAGATAGTTTTTTTATTATTAAAGATTGCTTTATTGAAGAACAGTGGAAGATAAGAAAAATATATCATAAAAAAAGGAAATATTCTGAAATATATTTTTATCACATGTATTATTTTCATTTTGAATTTTATACTGTTAATATGTAAATAAATGCTTATGGACATTTTAAATCAATTTTATCATAAAATAATTAATAGGTTAGTTTTGTTTAAAAAACTTTTTTTCTTCAGATACGTGCTTAAATAATTTAATTAACACAGTGTCGAATGAAAAACTAAAATTAAAATAAAAAAA
>BMAO01029859.1:0-12387 GCA_019973975.1 Trichonephila clavata | reverse complement strand
TATATATAATGTATAATTATTGATATCTAAGTCCTAGCATTAAGAATTCGATTGAATTGAAAAATATACTTAACCTGTAACTGTCACCTGTTGATAAAAAAAAGGGCAGAACTCATCTAATTGTATTTTCTAAAAATCTCTAAAATTGAAGCATAGAATGATGTTTGCTCTTTCGTAACTCAAAAACCAAGTGGATTCCCGCAAAACCAATTTTCGGTGGATCTCTACTCCGTAAATTGAACATGCAAGCCAAATTTCAAGTCTAAATCTAACAGAAAAAAGCAAAAGTTTTATTACAATATCCCCGTAATCCCGTTGGAGCCGTTTTCCAAAATTACCGCTCTTAGCGGATTTCAATCAACAAAAGAAAAATGCAAACCAAATTTCATTATTATAGTCCTTGTAGCTCGAAAAAAGTAATTTTTTTGTCAATACGTCCCAGTAACCCCTGCAACCCCCCGAACTTGATTTGCTAAAATTTATTCTTAGTGGATCCCTATTCAACAAAAAAACATGCTAACAAATTTCAAGTATATGGGTCTAACAATTAAAACAGAATTTTTTCTGTAACTCCTCTTGACCCCTCGCAAACATCCTGGGGTCAATTTTCGTTTTACTCTTTGTTAGAGGAACTCAATTCCATGAAAGGAACATGCCTACCAATTTTCAAGCAGGATGATCAAATAGTTTAAAAATGGAAATATTTATCGATTACGCCTCTTAATCTCCCAAATTAAACTTGATAGTTGATATTCGCGAAACCCATTTTGTAGCGGTTCTCTACTTTACGAAAGGAATCTGCTTATCAAATTTCAAGACTGTACGTCTGATGTTTAAAAATGGGATAAATATCTATAACGCCACTGGAGCCCGCAACGCCACTTCTGGTCTGTTTTCACAAAACCCATTTTGTAGGGGAATTGCACTTTATGAAAGGAATCTGCTTAGCAAAATTTGAAGACTGTGGGTCCAATTAATTAAAAATGCAAAAAAAATTATCAATAACGCCCCTTGAACCCCCGCAACACTACCTAGGGGTCGATTTTCACAAAACACATTTTGCAGTGTATTTCTATCCTATGAGAGGAATCTGCTAACCAAATTTCAAGACTGTTAGTCTAATAGTTTAAAAAAAGAAATAATTATTTATATCTGCCCTTAAACACCCCTTGGGGGTCAATTTTCTCAAAACCCGTTTTGTAGCGGATATTTACTCCATGAAAGAAACATTCGTACCAATTTTCAAGCAGGTAGGTCAAATAGTTTAAAAACGAAAATATTTATCTCTTACGCCACTTATTCCCCTGCAACGCCACTTAGAGGTCTGTTTTCACAAAACCTTCTTATAGCTGATCTCTACTCTATGAAAGAAATATCTTTATCAAATATAAAGACTGTGCGTCTAATAGTTTAAAAATGGAAATAATTATCTATAACGCCCCTTAAGTCCCTCAACGCCACTTGGGGGCAATTTTCACGAAACCCATTTTAGCGTATCTCTACCCTATGAGAGGAATCTGCTTACTAAGTTTCAAGACTGTACGTCTAATAACTTAAAAATAGGAATTTATAACGCCCCTTAAACCCCCCCCCGCAACACCCCTTGGGGGTCAATTTTCTCAAAACCCATTTTGTAGCGGATATTTACTCCAGGAAAGAAACTTACCTACCAATTTTCAAGCAGGTAGGTGAAGTAGTTTAAAAACGGATATATTTATCTATTACGCCCCTTAATCCCCGCAACGCCACTTAGAAATCTGTTTTCACAAAACCCGTTTGTAACTGATCATTATTCTACGAAAGGAATCTATATATATCAAATTTAAAGACAGTGCGTCAAATAGTTTAAAAATGAAATAATTATCTATAACGCTCCCTAAGCCCCTGTAACGCCAATTGGGGGTCGTTTTTTAGCAAACTCATTTTGTAGCGGATCTCTACTCTCTGAAAGGAATCCGCTTACCCAATTTCAAGATTGTACATCAAGTAGTTTAAACATGGAAACAATTATTATTAAAGCTCTTAACCCCCGTAACGCCCCTTGCGTTTCGAATTTCGGAAAATCCTTTCTTAGCTGATGTCTACTCTATCAAAGGAACATGTCTACCAAATTTCAAGTCTGTAGGTTGAATAGTTCCAGAGATTTCGTGATTAGTCAGTCAGTCAGTCAGTCAGTCAGTCAGTCAGTCAGTCAGTCAGTGAGTGAGTCGCTTTTTTCTCCTTTATATATATAGATATATATATATATATATTTCCCTTTAAAATAATTTTCACTAATGGACAAATGCTGTATAATACTGTATTCTCTTATTATATTTTATTTAGTTGTTAAATAACTTTTAAAAAATATTCTGCATTTTATCTTGATTAAAATAAGTACTCCCTTTTCAATTAATGCAAATGACAAACAAGATTTTCCTCAATAAGCCAAACTTTATTCGTTAAGTGGCTGTAAAGAATTAATTTGCAAAAGAAAAAGCAAGTCGCTAAAAATGAATCCAACGTGGCTGTGTCTGTAATTCTTTAAATAATTAATTTCAGTCAATTAGTTTTAATTAATTATAATTAAATTATCTCGTATTATATCCCAAAACAATAGTGTATGGAAAATTTCAGCTCAAATTAGCGCTTTAAAGTGTGAGAAAGAAACCTTTTCAAGTTTTGATACAAGTAGCCAAAAATGATGCCAACGTGGCTGTATTTGTAATTCTTTGAATAATTAATTTTAATCAATTAATTTTTATTAACTATAATTAAATTACTGTAATGTCATCCAAAATAAGCGTGTATATAAAATTTCAGCTCAATTGAGGGCTTTAAAATGCATTTTATTAATGATCGAAAATTTGAAAAAGATAAATGTAGAGAGAGTAAGTAATGGTAGGAATTGACAAATAGATCCCCATTTTATTTAAACGTTTTCCCTTTTTTAGCTTTTTTGGAGCCCAAATTTTGTTTTCCGTAACTTATCGAACGTTTTAAATCATATGTCGTGTAAGTTTTGCCTATCATATTCAAATAGGAAATTTAATATCAATGAATTGACTAAAAAATAAATGAAGATTGATCTGTGTTTTAAGTTCATCGCTCTAGCCAAACTGGTTTCAGATTTCATAAACCTTCTGATTTTAAAAATAAATAATGACTGATCAATATTATGTTTTTTCTATTCATGATGGATGCATCCGCATTCAAATGACGAGAACTGTTAGGTTATTCAAATATATAAGTATTTCTACAATTTTTATTTTGGAGCAAAATAAGTAAATTGCATTTGAATGTTCATATCATACTCTGGAATCCACTCATTTTAAAATCATACAATATACGTATAGATATTTGACTAAATGATAATGCATAACATGGTATTTATAAGGAATGCAGCACTTCTTTTAAAATCTGGATTTTTCTTGTTGATTTATCAGCAAATTGCGGTATCCGACTGGTTGCGACAACTTTTTTTTTAAAAAAAAAAGGAGATATCGAGATTTTTTTGTTATTTTTAGATTTGTTTAGTGCATTTTAAGAAAAATGTGCTAAAATTAAGAAGAGAAAAAGAAATTATTATTACTAAAATGGGAAAAAATAGCATAAACGCGGCTCATTCTGCACCAAAAGATTATGAACAAATTTTCAATTTTTTTCAATCTAATGTGTTGCTATATTATTCAATTTTGAAATGACCTTCAGGATAAGAGATATTTTCTTTTTTACAAAAACTAGAGCACTTTAGCTCGGTGACTATATGAAAATGCTTAAAAAGACAGTGATTATATTCACATAAGGGACTGTCAATTTCGTAATAAAACAGTGATTGATAAATCTGAAGGTCAAAACAATTCTACTATTATACAGAACTTACAGAAAAAATTTCAGTTAATTATGTTTAAAACTTTTTTAGCAATTGCTGACCCCGTTTGATTATTTTCAAAAAATCACATTTCGAGTAAAACACGTTTTTAAGTATGACATCTTGCTTAAAGTAATGGCATCTGCTTTTTACTAAACCACTTGTAGTTTTTGTTCTAGTAAACGGAAAATGATAAACTTGGTATTTTTATAAAGCTAATAAGATGACCCATAAAGTAAAATCGTAAAAAAAAAATTGTCAATTTTTGGCAAAATTCACAGTTTTAGGGTAGTCGGATACCTTAAAAAAACAAATGCTTCGACCAGAAATTTAAATTAGAGACTAAACTAGTATATGAATCATAATATCATCTATATAAATAAAACTAAATGTTTGTGTCTGCATATCTTTTATGCCTTCCTAACTGTTCATCTGATTGCGAGAAAACTTTGGGGAATGGTTGGTTGGATGCATGCCCGCGAAGGTTTCTGAGTTAGTAAAATTCACCTCTAAGGGGCGTGGTGGGGGCTTAAGGGGACATGTACGATTCAAATGACAAAAATTCAAACATATTTTTGTAGCCTTAACTATTCTTTATATACTTTTTTATAGCCTCACAAAACTTGAAAGCTCTAAGCTTACGAAACGTAGAATTATGATAGCTTTTACGTTCGTTTTTATTCACATTCCTATGGCAAATCAAAACTTAAAACTTGCTTTTCTCAGAAAGATAAAATAACGAGTTTGTCTTGATTTAAAATACTAAGGCTTTTTTTTTCTATTGTGCTTTGAATTTTTTTTTAATTATTGCTAATAGTACATGTAACAAAAGTTGGTATGCATTTTTGAATCAAAGCAATACTTATTTTTTAAAAAATAACTGAACTCAGAATTTATAAATTTTTTAAGGAATTTTCAATAATCATTCATAAAAAGAAGTATTGTACAAATACCAATCATGTTATCGCAAAACCCCCATGCCAAATTTGTTATACATGGTTTGACGTACTTGTAAATCAAATTTCATGCGTGTACGTAACCTTTTGTAGGAGGAGTAGCATTTTAAAATCACTTCAAAATTTTTGAGTTTTTTCCTTACAAAAATTAAATGGCTAGTTTCTTATGAAAGTTTGAGCGCAAAATCTGTTTTACATAGTATACACGCATAGGAGGCAACCAAAAAAATTTTCAAAATCCTTAAGTTAAAAATTTTTGCTTAAATCTCTCCTTAAAAGAGACGTTAGAGATATATTTCCCCGTTTTTGAACTATTAGACATAAAAACTTGAAATGTTTGGTAGGCATGTTCCTTTCATGGAGTAGAGGTCCTCTACTAAAATGGTTTTGCGAAAATTGACCTCTAAGGAACGTTTCGAAGGGTTGAAGGGCGTTAGAGATAAATATTACCATTTTTGAGCTATTAAACGTAGACTTGAAATTTTGTATGCATGCTTTTTTCCTTGAATATAGATCCGCTAAAAACGTATTTTACGGAAATTGACTCTTATTGGGGAAGGGAAGCGGGGAGTTCATAAAAAAACTGGGACTTATTCATAAAAAATTTTTTTTTATCGAACTACTATTTACTGTAATGAAATTTAGTATGTATGTTTCTTTTGTTGAATGGAAATTCGCTAAGTAAGGATTTTAAGGAAATCGACTCATATGGGGGAGAAGGAATATTTTTGCGGGATATGGATAAAAAATACCCATTTTCGAACTACTAAACCTACAGTAATGAAATTTGGTATGTATGTCCGTTGTTGAATTGAACAGGTCTTACAGAAATCGATTGATTCTCAAAGGGGGCTCCTGGAGCTTATTGATAAAAAAAATCCAATTTCTGATATATTAGATTTAGACTTTGAAATTTGTCAAACATGTTCATTTTATTGAGGAGACCGACTAAAAATGGGTTTTGTGGAAATTCACTTGAGAGGGGGGGGGATTACGAAAGAGAAAAAGAAAATTCTACCTCAATTTTGGAAATTATTATTTGGAAGTTCTGTCCTTTTTAAATCAAGAATTAAAAGAATATTTGTCAATACAATCGAATTCTTATTGCTAAGATATTTATAATTTATCTATATATATAAACAGTATATATTCATATAACATTATGAAACACCCAGCGAAGTAGGAGGGTAACCGATAGTCTGAAATAAAATTAAAATAAAATTCAATTTTACCTTACACACTTTCAACATTAAATGAGTGACATATTGTTGTCCTCCATGATTCAAAATTATGAGATCCATCACCAAAAGTCATCGCGCTGCTTCATAGGACGACGTTAATAAACACTAACTAAGACAGAGCAAGCACCAAACGTTTCTGACATTATCGTTCAATCGGCATCATTTGTATTCTTTTCATTCTGTAACGGTTTCTATTCGGGCTTCTGCTAATCCTCTTGGGTAAAATACTCTTCTTAAATGTGATTTTAGTTGAAAACTGCTTTCCGTAGAGAGGTTTTGATTTTATGTAAATGCAAGCTTCTATTTAAGTGCTAGTCGTGGAATAGGCGGAGATGGTTGAAAATTGATTTGAAACGGAAAGCATAGTGTGAGCTACCGGTGGTTGCATTTGATATTATTAAGGTATCCGACTGGTTGCGACAACTTTTTTTTAAAAAAATGGAAATATGGGGATTTTTTTCTTATTTTTAGATTTGTTTAGAACATTTTATGAAAAATATGCTAAAATTAAGGAGATAAAAAGAAATTGTTATTACTACAATGGAAAAAATAGGTAAAAATTTACAAAAAATAGCATAAAAGCGGCCCATTTTGTACTAAAGGTTTATGAACAAATTTTCAATTTTTTCATTCTAATGTGTTGCTATGTTATTCCTTTTTGAATATGACCTTCAGGATAAGGATATTTTCTTTTTTCAAAAACTAGAGCCTTTTATCTCAGTTATTATATGAAATTGCTTTAAAAAAAACAATGATAATATTCACATAAGGGGCTGTAAATTTTGTAATAATACAGCGATTGATAAATATGAAGGTTAAAACAATTCTACTATTATACAGAATTTACAGAAAAATTTCAGTTAATTACGTTTAAAACTTTTTTAGCAATCACACTGACCCCGTTTGATTATTTTCAAAAAATCACATTCGAGTAAAACGCGTTTTAAAGTATGACATCTTGCTTAAAGAGAAATGGCATCTACTTTTACTAAAACACTTGTAGTTTTCGTTCTAGTGAACAGAACATAATAAATTTGGTATTTATATAAAGCTAATAAGATGGCGTATAAAGTAAAATCATAAACAAAATTTATCAATTTTTGGCAAAATTCACAATTTTAGGGTAGTCGGATACCTTAATTCCTGAAAGAGGGATTAAGAGATAGGGAAGCCTTCCGTCTTACGGTTGACGATTGAGCAAGTTTAGCAGCAAGAGCGTTTAGGAGAATAGATAAGTGATTATATTTATATAGTAAGATTATAAGTTTGATTGCTATTCGAGCTTAGGATTTGTGTGCATTCTCAGTAATTCTCATAAAGTCTAATAAGTGTTGAAGTCTAAATAAAAGTGGTTACCTTTAAATAATGTCTGCTCCTCACTGGAACTTTCTCACGCCCGCTATCGAAATATAGCGACAACTCCACAGTAAAATTTTAGTTCCTCTGTAGCTGTCAGGGTCTAAAATTTCATAATAGACATTGTTCGAGTTCCTGTTCTATCAAAGACTTACATAGGAAATATTATAAGGCTACTATATATTCAGGGTACCTAAAATCTTCATGTGACTGGGTGTAGGATAGAGTGGATCGTACTTATGTGGAGAAAAAAAATTATAATCAATCGGAACCTACCTATGTGGAAAAGATGTTTCATAGTATGGAGACCATAGAGAAAATAATTAAAATATAATTAATTTCAAAATTTAATATTGGGGTGTAATTTTGGAACAAAATGGAAAAAGACTTAATTTTGCTTAGGTCCTCTTAAGGTATGTGACTACTTTCGGAGCTCTTTTTTTGAAATATATAAATCTTCAACTAAATGAACACTTTTTATTTGAAATGGGGCATAAAACTAGGAATTCAAGTACAATTTCACAAAATTCAAAACAATTTTTGATATATTGGAAATTTTGAGTGAAAAATTGCAGTTACGGTGAACCTTGTATTAAAAATTCCATTTAATAAATTCAAATAATATTTATACAGTACATAAATAACATCATTCTCTGTGCTCAGAGCTCTAAGATTTGTAATACTTTTGAAAGTTTTTGAAATATGTCAATTTTTATGCAAGAACTCAATTTTTTTTTTAAAAAAAACTTATGTTGTTTTTTCGCATAAAGTGTAATGAAACACATAAATATATAGTCTATAATACATATAAAACATTTTCTGAAAACTTCAATCCAATATCATAAAAAGAAATCCTGTAATGAGCTTTACCGTGAAGCAGAAAATGGAAAAACATAGTTTCTCAGAAAATGCATTCAAAGAATCGAATACAATATGAAAACTTTCCTACTAATGGCACATTTTTTTAAACTCACCATATTTATAGCTCAATCTCTCTTTGGCTTCATGTTTAACTAATTCTGACTTTTTTTTTTACCCTTTTGCTGTTTTATGGAGAGTTTTATAGACTATAACAGTTGTCGGTTTTTAGTGAAATTTTGATGAAAAATTGCAGTTACGATCTTTTACATAAAATTCTAATGAATGTACTCAAATAATATTTATACAACATATTAATAACATCTTTACATGTATTAGGAATTAAAACATTTGTAATACTTTTGAAAAATTTTTAAATATGCCAAATTTTATGCAAAAACTCGATTTTTAAAAATATTAATGATTTTTTTTCATAAAAAGGCAGTAAAAGTACATAAATATATACATAGAGATTAGATTTTGATTCATAGCACAGATAAAACTAAATAAAACATATTCTGAAAATTTCTATTTAATATCTTAAAAATATTTTGTGTAGGGATCTACTTCCGGTTTTGTAAACTCCATTTATGGTTTACTAATTGTGCTATAACTTTGCTTCTAAAGATCGTAGAAACAAAAATAGAGTGTTTTTGGAATCTTAAAAGTATGGGCTATAAAATAAGTACGTAAAAGGAATTTTGAAAATTTTCACCATAACGGCGAATTTGGGGTAGTCACATACCTTCGAAATAAAATTATTTCTTTTTACAATATGAGTAATGAGAAGTAATAATTACTGATTGATGAGTACTAGAATAATGAGTAGAACATCAGAGGCGTAACGGAGAATATAAGCCCCCCCCCTGCAAAATCTGGAAATAGGGCTCAAGTCAGATCTTACGAAGGATACTTAGCAGCAGTTTAGGCCTTGGGCCCCTAGAATCCTGTCCCCCCCCCCTCTCTGCGATGTGGGGGTTGCGGGAGTGTACGTTACGCCACTGAGTGTTATGTAACATTGCAATATTTTATAACTCAGCTTATTATTTCATAACTCTCGCGGCATCGTTGATCTTTGCAGTCTGTTCCAAGCAATTTTCTGTCTTCCGCTTTATCGCGCAAGGTATTTTTGACAGTAGGTTATTATTTTTTTTTTAAATTTAACCCTTTCTTGGGTCATTTATTTCTTTTAGAATTTCTCGCAATTTTTTATGTTTTATTAACAATTATATATATAAACAATAGCATTTAAGGAAATACATTTTACTTCACCTTAATAAAGAAAATTAAATTTAATGGTGATTATTTGCCATGAAAAGGTGAGAAGCTTGTTGCAATGCACAAGGGGACTTCACATTCTGCACAGATGTAGCGGGTCCTCTTTCCTTGTCCCTTTCTTCGTCATTTCCTACATCGTCTATAGTTAGAAACCATCTTTGGCACATGATCTCCCACACTGGCTAAGCGCACATCATTCAGAACTACATACTTCTTTGCTTAGAAGCTATCACAAGACGTCCTTTCCTTTTCTTGAGGAATATCCGTCTATTAGCTGACGAGCTAATGCTATACGAAATGTAATCTGGTCTAAACTTCTGTTTCTTTGTTCACTTGCCACAGTATGAAACTATAAATGATGGCAGGTCAACAAGAAAATAAAAGATACATTTTACGGATCTTTTCATTGGAATCTTTCTTTTCTTGATCGAAGTGATCAACCCCTCCCATGGCATCTTATATACAGCGACAGCTTTGGGACAAAGTACTTCTTTAAAACCATCTTTTTTGTTCGATTTACAGAATGTCATAATCGCTGATCGAATGACATTGCGACAGAAGTATTTCACACAAAACTGAAGCGGGAATACAGTCTTCTCCTATCGTTATGACAAGCAAGGCCAGTTATTTTAAAATGGGTTTTTTTTTTTTGCGCTTCCTCAGGCTGTATATTTATCGCATCCTGTTTTATGATCCCTGTCACGTTCCGTTTCTTTGAAATTATAAGACACACCCCCAATAGCCATTGTATAGTTCTAAAGCAGAGGTTTCCAAACTTTTTTGTCTCATAGACCCTTGTCATGTTTTTCGGAGTTTCGGGTAGACCCCTGCTTACAACTATTGAATTTTCGCAAATTTATCAACTTAAATGTCTTTTGACAGCTGTCTACTTTTAAAAAATTAAATTTCCAACTGCAGTAAAGTATAGCGTTTGAAGCTTAAGAGCTCACGTTAATGAATTAAATTAATTGGTAAAATAACTGTTACATAGAAGAACTGAACAACAAATAAATGCTTTTAATAGGAGGGATGAATCCGGTGCTTCAATAACAAATTTTACATTTGCTATCAAGTATAAGTTTAACCTTAAATATATTTCATGTGTGTTGTGTGTGTGTGTGGTGTGTGTGTGTGTGTGTGTGTGTGTTGAGACTGGCAACCACGCGCTGAAATTCCACTAAAAAAAAAACTTTCTCACGATATTCCACAATTTGGGCAAATAACAGGCATGTCTTTTTAAATAAAAAATTGCTGCCATCCGCTTCTAAACTTTATTTTAAGACCTTCGTTAAGGCCTATTCTAATAAGTTCCAATTGTAATATGACATTTTTTAATGTGACTATATGAATTCATTGTCTGTTGTTGTATTACTATAAAAATCAATCTCAAACCTAGTTTCAAAAATGAGTAAAAGTCATTTAAATGTTGAACGTAAGTTAAAATGTCCTGACAGATTGTCTGCGACAAATTGAGAAACTTCGCGGCGTGCAATATTATATTTCTTTAGCTAATTCTAGAATGAAATGCTGAAATGGTCCTTGTCTTAGTAAAGATTATGTTTTCACCTAGAACCACAAATTAACTTTACTAAATTTAGTAAATAAATCAGTTAAATTGATAAAATCTCGTCTCCACTAGATCAAATTTGTTTAAAAGATATAAGTCACGATCTGGTTTAATAAGCCACTATCATTTACCCCCATTTACACTTCATAGAACCCCCTTCCAAATTATTTTTTTGCTAGGGTGGCCCCCTTGAAGGTCATCATAGACCCCTGGGGGTGTATACAGATAAAGTTGGAAATTACTGCTCTAAAAAAAATCTTTAATTCAAATTTCGATTGGGCTGATTAATTCCATGCAAGATTTCTCTTACTATTGTCTAGAATTTTTATTTTTACGTGAATTGTATTTCACTTCCGCAAGTGCATGTACACACTTGACTTTTAAAAACATTTGCTTACGTTAAATAATCCAGTTATAATTGATACGAAGACGAGGGTCATTCACTTCTTGAGGCCCCAAGTAAATGATTTTAGAATGACCGAGAATAATTGTTTTCTTTCGCTCATCAATCACTTTTTTTTTTTTTTTTTTGAGGTTTCAAAAAGATTCTGCAGCACTTGTGAACCTGGAATATTTGAGCATCACTTTTAAACCACCATTTCAGAATTTCGTTTATTATTTTTGTGCACACACAAACACGGAAATACATTTGGTTTTTGAAAATAAGATTTCCTGGAGAAGATGAATATTTTTATTAGAGTATTTTATGAATTACCGTTTATAGTACTTGCTTCGATAAATAATTATGAGCAATTTGAGGAAGTTTTAGTTTGTTTGTCAGGTGAATGTCTTAAATGATTACGAAGCTGTTTTTAACGCTGTGAACCTTGAGAAAATAAATTCGCTTAAATTAGTGCTCCTCAAACTTCCAATATTTGCGACCCAATAGACAAGCATAATTTTCATCGCACCACCGCCCTAACTTCATACAATAACAAAGTATTGAATTCTATAATACTATACTATGATGTTAAAGCTACAATATGACTTTAACTTCTTAAGTGCCACTGGCGTATATCAACGTCTTGCTCAGATATTAATTGCCTTGTCTTGCTCAGAAGTATTAATTGCCCCGGGTGTGTATATACGTCTTTCCAAAGTACAATCTTATCTGTGCACTGCTATTCAAAAAATTATCCCAAAGGTTTTGGAATGCAAAAAAGACCTTAACAGCCGGTTTGCGAAGGAATTACTTATTTCGGAGGATTTGCTTATTTATTTCCCTTTATCCCCCCCCCTCCCCGCTACGAATACATCACATACGCAAGCCTACGTGGAAAA
>BMAO01029858.1:0-63565 GCA_019973975.1 Trichonephila clavata | reverse complement strand
AGGGTTGTACCTTCTAGAAATATTCTACATTTTCCTAAAGCTTGGAGTAATATTTCGAATAAATGACTTCAAAACATAAGAATATCGTGCACTTACATTTCAGGTTCCTTGGTTAAAAAAAAAGAGGGTGCGCTTTATGCGGCGAATATACATAAAAATTAAAAATTGCAGCTTGAAAATATAGGTGCGAGTTATACGGCGATGCGCGTTATATGCCGAATTTTACGATAATTGCATAATTCCTTAAAAAATAATAACTTTTCTAAGAATGTTTAAAAACAAAACGCAGTCAAAAATTATTTCGTGGAAGATCCTCTTAAATACACTACAGCTTTTTCCACTCCAGCTATGCATATTTTAGATACATTTTCATAAAACATTATTTCTATGGACATCCCACCCAAACAAAGTTCTCCTGAGCGGAATAGGTTCATCATCCAGTAAAATAATCCAACCAATAAATCTAAAAAATAGTACTGAATACTACATTAAATATTACTGAGGTGTCTCAGAGTGTGTGATATGGTTGCCCAAGTAATGACCTCTTCAACCGGACATCGTCGCTTATCTGGATCGTAATATTTTTATGACGCAGCTCATGCATAGAGGCTCTTACTCACTCCGTTTCCGGTCACTAATTCATTGATATGCACCGCTAATAGCATTCTTCAGCGGACACATTCCAGGAAGAGTTTTTACGAAAGGGTTCGTTGATAAGTCTACAATATTTTTATTCATAAATCGGTAGTACGATTAAAGGGTTTTAATTTGTCTCAAGTTTTGCCATCCTATATTACCTAAAAAACTGGTGGTTAAGAAAAAATAAAGCGCTTAAATTTACTTCCTGGTTTGTGTAATAGTATTCTAAGTACAAAGCCGAAATAGACTAATGGTGGAGTCGCATTTAATGGTTGGCTAATTGTGAGCCAACGCCACTCTTTAAAGCTACACGATGGCTCGTAATTTTGAACCACAGCCAAGTGATGAGGACGATACCAGATCAAGCACCCCCATTTCTAACTTCCACACCTGCCAATGGAAGTACTTAAAGCCTCGACAGATTAAACGTGCATCAACTCCTTAAACGGCAGGTCTTTAATGGCGGGTTGGAGTGATTATTAACGTCGCACTATTCAGCTACTCGAGGGCTTTTGGCGACGGACCTTGTAATTTTGAACCCTGGTTAAGCGACGAGGACGACACATGAGCTCGCACTCCTCTCTCCTAACATCCACACCACACCAATGGGAGGACGTTTGGGTCTCAACAGATTCCTCGCCCCCCCCCTACACGGTGAGTCTTCAGCGATGTGAGTGAGTGAATATTAACGTCCCACTGATCAGCTACACGGGTCTTTTGGGGACGATCCGCGTAATCTTGAACCATGGTCAAATGACGCGGACGACACCTGAGCTGGCACCCCCACTTCTAACTACCACACCAACGGAGGACGTTTGAACTCTTGACGGATTTAACGTGCATCGCTCCCCTACACGGCGGGTCTTCAGTGGTACTGAGATCGAACTCATGACACGCTAGCCACGATCCGATGCCTAGACCATTTGGCTACCACGGCCACGGGACTTCAGCGATACTAGAGTCGAACTCATGACACGCCGGCCACGAGTCTGTTACCTTGAGCACTAGGCTACCGCGTCCACAGGACTTTAATTTTTTTTTTAATTATTATTATCGAGAACATTTAAAAATCCCCGTGTACCACAAAGTATCACATGGAGGTTTACAAGCATGACAGCACACTTTGCAAAGAAAAGGAGGAGTTTAAGTCATGAAGAATTACAATACAAACATCCATGTCTTCTCCGGGATTTGAAACCTGGTTCTACGGCACCGCAGTCAACGTCACTAACCACTACACCGGATGGGCGGCACATGTCTTTAATGGCACTAGTTTTCCAACGAGGTCATCGCGGCCACCTTTTGAGCTGGAATTGATGTTTCAAATAGAATAATCGAAACGGCTTAAATTTGAAGGGTTGTAAGCTATTTGCAGTCAGTTACAATACAATGATACGATGAGTCAACTAGATATTATTGCGGCAATTTTTAATGAAGAATATGAATGACAATAAGTAAGTACTTCATTTTTCTAGTTTTCCCTCGTACTGCGAGAAAATGAAATGGACAGTAATGTATCCCATTCCGTACTACACGAAATTATCTTTGTTTGAGTATATGATGACGCACTATTAGTATAGACAATTAGGAAAAAGCAGAACTGTCTTCATAAAAATCTTGCCAACTCCTTTATTTTCAAACATTATGATGTGGAAGAATAAAGCTTCAGCAATGAATTCAGATGTGTCTTACCAGTGGCACACACAAGGGAGAGGTGTCCTAGGGGTCCGGACCCACCCCCAAATCCCTTGAGTTTTTTTCGATTGATGATAATCCTATATATATATATATATATATAACGTAAAATTTAATTAAGTACTTGTAATTAACAGTTTATTTTATTAACTAAAGATTATGGAATTAATAATTAGCAATTTCTTACTGTTTTTTGTTAACAAAATCAGAACAATCAATTGGTGTTGTCTTGAGTTATGATACGAGTGGGGGGACTTTCGACCATGGCCCCCCACCCCACCCCATCCTTGAAAAATTTGTGTGTGCTACTGTGTCGTACTTTAACAAGTATCGAATTTCGAGGTCTATCGTCAATACTTAGTTCGGTAAAATGTGAAATTTATTAAATAAAACTAATTAGTTTGAAACTTTTTTTTGCTGTTCATTAAATTCAGTTATATATGTATACTAGCTGACCCGGCCCGGCGTTGCACGGGCTTTTACCGAGGGTATAACTTAATCCCCATGTTAATTTCCTCCTTTCTTTCTGACGCCAGCACTTTTGTGTAGGTGTGACGCGTACGATGCGAGTGCAAGGCCCATGAGTGCGTATAAATGGTTTTCTCGTTTAACAATTTCCCTTCTCTTCACAAAATCAGCACTTCGAATACAATTTTTCGAAATTATTTTTACTTCTTTGTTTCTTTCCTCTTTGCTTAGCCCGGGGTTGCACGGGCTTTTACCGAGTGAATAATTTAATCCCCATGGGAATTTCCTGTTTCCCTCAGGACGATAGCATTTATGTGTGTGTATGCGCGATGTGAGTGATTTCTTTAACTATGTCATTAAAACTCCCTTTTTCGAAATTTGTTCTTGCGTTGGTGTGGTGTGGTCATTAGGAGAGATGGGTGAAAGCTCAGGTTTCGTGCTCGTCGCTTGACCATGGTTGAAAATTTCGCGGTCCGTCGCCAAAAACTCTCTAATAGGCGAACAGGGCGAATTTATAAATCACTCACTCACTTTTCAATTCTTTCGTTGCAATTTTTTAGTCCCCAGAAACGAAAATGTAGCCTTTTTAAAAATAGTTGTATGCTGAAAAAAGACAGAAAAGTAGAAGTTTTTCAAATTACAAAATTTCACTACTATTTTAAATCTTGAAGTAAAATTGTGAGGATTTTTTGAAATGTTCGACACACGGGAAAATACTTCATGCAATTATCTTTATAAAAGAAGAAATTATTAATTATTAAGTATTTTGAGTGTTTTATTAGAGTTTGTTCAAAAAAGTTTTTGGCTGTTTATTTTTTAAATCATTGATTCTAAAAGTTTTAAAAATCATTTTTATTTAAACGCAACGATATTGATTCATTTCACAGTATAAAATTCAAAAAGAAAATAATACTATGTGATAAAAATATATTTAAGAATATTTCCTTAATTTTTTTATATTTTTTTTTATATTCTACTATTTTTCAATAAATCAATCTTTAAGAATAAAAAAAACTATCGGTTGTGATGCGTTATATGAATGAGCGTCCCGTGTTATGAGGGAATTCCCCTTTTTACTACGCAGCGAAAGACTCAAAACTACCTCAACCTTTCCCGTCTTCCAAACAGAAAGCTGACGCTAAGTGAATGACCTTGACGCAATTGAGAATTTTTTAAGTTTTTATTTTTTAGAGGGCTTAACTTTCACGTTAAAGTTTTGAAATTCACACATTAATTGCAAAAACAAAGTACTTTAAAAAAAAAATGTACAAAAAAAAAAAGTTTAAATTATTTCTTGCAAAAACGGTATTTTACGAAAATCACAAAAAAATTTTAAAATCCGTAATTTTTAAGCAATTTTTTAAATCTTCGCACAGAAATTGGATAACATTATTCTACAAAAGTAAAAAAAGTTTCGTACGATAATTTTAATAATGACGATGTTATTTAATGTTGAGTTAAAATTTTGAGTATTTTTTTTAAAAAAATCGTAGAAAAAAAAGTTTTCGGCATTTTGTTTTTTAAACGACAGATTTAAAAAGAAAAAAGCATGACATTATTTAGTAAAAAATATCGTTTTAATAACACGAAAATAAATTCATACGCAACGATTTAGAAAAAAAATTTCATAAAAACGCATCAGTTTTAACCCATTTTTTAAAAAAAATCTTAAAAAATAGAAGATATCACTATTTTGCAAAAAAAAATTATATCGTATCGTGGCGAAAGAAATGACCTTTCCGATTCCGTAATTATTTTTTGTCTGATTTAAGAAACAAAAATCGGATGGCTGTTTAAATAACGTCGAGAGTATTGAAAACCTTCCCCCCCCCCTCCTCTATTGCAATATCTGCTTCCCAGACACATGAGCATCCCTTACGGGAATCTGGCAACGTTTTTTCCGGATTCTTCAAATTTCCGGCAATAAAAAAATTATGGCGTGATTAATTGAAATAAAAACCATCCTATGTTTTAAGTTGTACGAAATGACATACAGCGTGCAAAATTATGATCGGTTGAGTAGTTCGGAGTCCATCGCGGACAAACACCGTGACACGTATATCTATATAAATAAATAAAATTGAAGTGTGTTTGTAATTTCAAATTAGCAGCTTTTTACTAAATGCATTTAAAGGCATATACGGTACTTATATAAAAAAATCAATTTTTAAAATTTTTGACTGTCTGTCTGTTTGTTCCGGCTAATCTCGGGAACTTCTGGTCCGATTTTAAAAATTTTTCACCAATGGAAAGCTACATTATCAGCGAGTAACATAGGATATATTTTATTCCCATATTCCTACGGACGGGAACTATGCGGGTAAAACGTTAACGTTGCTTACTTCCCGCCAAGTTGGCGCAAAATTATGCATTTGCTCAATAATGGAAATTTTGATAAATATTTTCTCACATTTGTAACAAATAACTGAAACATAGTGTTATTTAGCATCTTCACAAAAAGCAATTTTTTAAAGGGTTTTTTATGGTTATTATTTACGTTACGTTTGTTAAATGTCAAACTCAAACTTTGAGAAATATCGCCAAGTTGGCTAAGAATTTAAATCCCAGATATTTTAATGCAAATTTTCTCCCACTTTTTAAAGAGGGAAACGAAATAAAGTTTTAGCGAATTGCGTGCGCGTGATATTGAAAATTCTATGGTAATATTAACTGATAGTTTCATAAAAAGTTTTTATTAAGTAATTTTGATTAGTTTGAATTTTTTTAACCTATATAATTATACAATATTCATATTTTGCACAAAATTTTTCACTTATACTGAACCTAGATATTTTACATTGAGGTATTACTTTGAGGATATACTATGGAGGCATCCATACAATGTTACTCGCCGAATAAAATTAGGGAGCTTTACGCAATACTTATTTCATCTTCGGTCCTTCTAATCCTCAAACCTTTTGGAATAAGTACAAAGATTACATTTCGGAAGATATTTTGCGACGAAAAACAACCAAATATGCCTTTTAATGAACAAATCTGCAACGAAGCGCAATAAAGGTTTTCAGAATGGTTAGGAAGAAGCTACATGATTTTGGAATGATTAGCCCTAGACGTGTCGACGGAAATGGCTTCGATAATGAAATTACATGAGAATTAAACTACGATTTTATAGCATTGCAGCATCAAGTAACAGAATTTACCCCTCAATTAACTCCAGAACAAAGTTACGTTTTTCAACAAGTGTTACGCAAAGTAGAATCCATCAGTGGTGCACTCTTTTTTCTCGAAGCCCCTGGAGGAACAGGAAAAACATTTTTGCTAAACTTATTACTAATGACCCATCAGAAAAACCCAGAAGATAAAACCCAGAAGATAGCAGTTGCTATGGCTTCTTCTGGTACAGACGCGATTTTACTGACCAAAGGTCGCACAGCACATTCCGTTTTAAAATTATCGCTTAATCTTGCATTTGAAGATTCACTCATCTGAAATTTCAGAAAAAATGGCTCTCAAGGCTGGATGCTTCCACAATGTAAGCTTTTAGTGTGGGATGAAAGCACGATGTCTCATAAGAAAGCTATAGAAGCGTTAAATCGGACTCTTCAGGATTTATGAGATAGTACAGATATTATAGGAGGAGTGGTAGCTTTATTATATATTGGCTGGTGAATTCAAGCTTATGGGGAAAAGTTGAAAAATTCAGTCTGAAAAACGAATATCCCACGGAGTTCTTAAATTCACTTGAACTTTCCGTTGTACCCTCACATAAACTTCAATTAAAACTAAATGTACAAGTTATGCAGAATCTCGATGCTACTCGACTATGTAAAGGAACGAGGCTTTGGATCACAAAACTGATGCAGAATATACTTGGTGCCAATATTTTAACATATGTCAGGAAAAGGGATAGTGTTATCATACCTCGAATTCCAAGTATCCCCACTGACCTACCGTTTCAATTCAAAACGAGTTCAATTTCCAGTTTTACTGTTGCTTTTAACAAAGCTAACATTTCAGGTAGCAGGGGTGCATTTGGAAAAGCAATGATTTTCCCATGGCCAACTATATGTAGCCTGATCGGTGTGTCCAATGCCCAAATCTTCACACATTAGCAACTGAAGGAAGAACATATAATGTGGTATACAGTAGCATCTTAGAATAATATTCTGTTTTGAGCTCTTTTAAAGAGGAATTATGTATAGTAGTAGGAATTATATAGTAGAGGAATTATATAGAAATTAGTAGACACTTTCGATTTTTAAAAATATTGATAGTTTAAGTTATTGGGAATTTTTGTTTTTAATTATTATAGTAAATTACTTTTTCAATTTTTTTAAACTAAGCTCAATTTTAGAATTTTTAAATTGTATTGGTTCTAGTCAAGCAATAAAAAAAATTATCATATTGTATTATTTACTTTCTAATGATAATGATTACGACTTTGACAGTTATTTAAAGACATCAACGCGAGCGGAGCCGCGGGTAAAAGCTAGTTTTATATATAAAGATATAACTAGCTTTTACCCGTGGCTTCGCTCGCATTGAAGTCTTCGCGTTGATGATTCGTTATGACAAAATCGTAATCATTATCATTAGAAAGTAAATAAAATAATATGATATTTTTTTATTGCTTGACTGGGACCCATTAAAATTTAAAAATTCTAAAACTGAGCTTAGTTTAAAAAACTGAAAATATACTTTATTACAATAATTAACAACAAAAATTCAATAGCTTAAACTATTAATATTTTAAAAAATTGAATATCTATGGTTAATATATAATTCTTCTTTAAAAGATCTCAAAACAGAATATTATTTTAAAATGTTACTGTATATATTGTATTATATGTTCTTCCGTCAGTTGCAAATATGAGAAGATTTCAGGCATTGGACACACGCGAACAGGCTACACATAGTTGTCCAAGGAAAAAGTATTTCTTTTTCCAAATGCACCCCTGCTACCTGCAATGTTTGCCCTTTCGCTTTGTTAATAGAAATAGCAAAACTGAGTTTGATTGGAAATTGTATTCGTTTGAATTGAAGCGGTAGGTCAGTGGGGATAATTGTAATTAGAAGGTATGAAAACACTTTCCCTTTTCATGACACCTGTTAAAATAGAGACACCAAGTATATTCTTCATCAATTTTGTGATGCGAAGCCTTGTTCCATTACATAGTCGAGGAGCATTGAAATTTTTCCTAAGCATAACTGGTTAGCTTTAATTGAAGTACGTAAATGTGAGGATGCACGCGAAAGTTCAAGCGAATTTAAAAACTCCGCGGGGATATATTAAGCACTTTACTCTTTATATATATGATTGTATTCATTCATAAATATTCCTTCATTCCCCCCAGATCGTCGCTTAAATGTTCAGTGTTGATTTTGTTGAGAAAATGATTTTTGGGCGCCAATCACTGATCACAAATTAAATTTTGTTGCAAGCCCGGGTGAAATTCAGCAATAAGATCTAAAACACACATTTTCTACTAAATTACAAAATTATCTGAAAAGTAAAATATAACCTCCAACACATCTGCTTCCAAACATCCATCACCGATTTTTAATTGCATCTCTGAATTATGTTCCGAATTTACGTAGTTATGAAGATACACTCTAATATTCGTTTTCAGACTGAATTTTTCAACTTTCATCCATAAGCTTGATGATTTAAATACATGTTCAGATTTCATCTTCCGATGTACCCCTCTGGATTACAGGGAGAATTTTTTTTTTTTGTCAGAAATTACCAGCCAGTAAAAAAAACTACCATTCCTCCCATAATATCTGTAATATCTCGTAAATCCTTAAGAGCCCGATTTAACGCTTCTATAGCTTTCTTGTGAGACACATCGTACTTTCATCCTACACTAAAAGCTTACATCAGGGGTGGCCAACCCGCGGCACGCATGCCACAGTGTGGCACGGCGGAGTTGTTACTGTGGCACGCGAAGACTTAATAAAATTTGTTTAATTTAAAGGGATAATAAAAAAAAATTATAATTTTATTAAAATACGATTATTTTAGACAAACAGGAAGGAAAAAAACACCCCTCAAAATTTATTTTAAATAAACGAAATGCAATATAAATTTATTGTGTAGAGAATGTACCTGTATTGTTTTGCGAGTTGGCTTCCCAAAGCCGTTTTCACTCGCGAGATTTCGGAATTTGAGGGTGCGTATTTTTAAAATATCTGGAAAAAAACACTGCGAACTTGCCATTGCCAATGAGTACTTGTTATTCTAAAACAAAAACAGGCTATGTTTGATTAGCTTTTATCGATATTAGGGGACATTAAAATAATTTAAATTACAGAGAAATGATTGTATTTTTTTTATCCTAGTTGTTCTCATGCCTTTTGTGGACAAATCATTGCTTTATTTGTCGATTTTGGAGGAAAAAATAACATATTTCACATTAATGAAGGAACCTTCTACCGAAACTAATAGTGCTCCGAGCTGTGATAGACTTAAAACTTTAATGTTCCTTTTTGCAGGATTCTTTCAATGAGATAGGTTTGATGATTTTCAAGATGATAAAAAAATGCAGATATTATCACAAATTTTTTTTTCAATTTCTTTGCTAAATGTTAATTGTCTTCCACCTGAAATCAAAATCGAAATTATTGTATACAGCACCATACTACACTGAAAAGCAAATATAAGGAAATACATTGAATTTTGGAAATTTGTACTAACAAGCAATTTTTCAAATTCACACGATTTGTCTGTTAGATAATGGTTGTAGGTTTAAATCAACATACGTTTGCTAAGAAATATTTTCTATTATGAACATAACACACAAAATCAAAATATCGTTCAAAATTAACTGTACTAATTCATAATAAAAATTTAACTTCGTGCTTTGATCTCATTCATTATATTGTTTTTAAATTTCCACTACTTAGACTTGCATTAAAAATGTGCCATTTTTGCATAAACGTTACATAATAACCCTATAAGTAACATTTTTTTTTGCGTTTTCTTTTGTTCGAAAAGTTGGATGTGGCACGCTTAACCATTTTTTATCTGAAAGTGGCACTCTTCCTAAAAAGGTTGGCCACCCCTGGCTTACATTGTCGAAGCATCCTGCCTCCAAAGCTATTTTTGTTGAAATTGCAGATGGGTGAATCTATGTGAATTTTCAACGATAATTTTAAACCGGAATGTGCAGTAGTCTGTCAGTAGTGTCATGGTTTTACCGGACAAAGTCACAACAACTGCTATTTTCTGATGCACATTAATAATATGTTTAGCAAAAACGCTTTTTCGATTCCTCTATGGACGTCGAGAAAAAAGAGTGTACCCCACTGCCAGATACTAATTTATGTAACACTTGATGGAAAACATGACTTTGTACTGGAGTTAATTGAGAGATTAATTCTGGAACTTGATGTTGCAATGCTATAAAATTGTAGTCTAATAATTCTCGAGAAATTTCATTATCGAAGTCATTTCTGTCGACTTGTCACGGACGAATTATTCCAAAATCTTGTAATTTCTTCCCAACCATTTGGAAAACCTTATTTTCAATTGTTATTAACGTTTCGTTCTAGATGTGTTCATTGAAAGGCATTTCTGATTGTACTTGCTACAGTCGGAGAAAAATATCTTCCGCAATGTACTCTTTGTAGTTATTCCAGAGGGTTTGAGGATTAGAAAGACCGCAAGATGATATAAGTATAGCGTAAAGCTCCTTAATTTTATTTGGCGATTGACATTGTAGGACTTCTTTTATAGTGATATCTAGTATATCTTCATAGTAATACCTCCATGTAAAATATCTAGGCTCAGTATAAGTGAAAATTTTTGTGCAAAATATGAATATTGTGGAATTAGGTTAAAACAAATTCAAAGTAATTAATATTCCATAAATTAAAACTTTTTAAAAAACTCATTTAATATTACCATAGAGCTTTCAATATCACACAATTTGGTAAAACCTCATGTCGTTTCTCTCATAAATAAGTGGGAGAAAATTTGCATTAAAATTTCTAGGATTGTCGGAACAGAGAATTTCTTAGCCAACTTGGCGATATTTCTCAAAGTTTGAGTTTGACACATTTAATAAATTTAATGTAATAAACACTTGACATTTAATAAAAAAACCATTTAAAAAATTGCTTTTTGTAAAGATATTCAATTATATCATGTTTCAGTTATTTGTAACAATTGTGAGAAAATTTTTACTAAAATTTCTGGTATTGACGAAAAGCATATTCTTGCGCCAATTTGGCGGGGAGTAAGCAACGCCCCCCCATCCCCCCCCCACCGTTTTACTCACGTAGTTTCCGTTCCCGCAGAAATACGGGGCTAAAATATACCCTATGTTCAGCCGGAACAGATAGACGAAAATTTTATAAATTGATTTTTTGATATAAGTACAGTATATACTTTTAAATGCATTTGGTAAAAAGCTGTTAATTTGAAATTACAAACAGACAATTCAATTTTATTTGTTAAAATTTCCAGTTTTGACGAAAGGCATAATCTTGCGCCAACTTGGCGGGGAGTAAGCAAAGCCCTACGGTTTTAACCGTATAGCTCCCGTTCCCATAGAAATAAGGGGATAAAATATAACCTATGTTACTTGCTAATAATGTATATTTCTATTGGTGAAAGAATTTTTTAAATCGGTCCAGCCGTTTCAGAGATTAGCCGGAACAAACAGACAGACGAAGAGACAGACAAAAATTTTAAAAATTGATTTTTTGGTATATAAGTACCGTATAAACTTTTAAATGCATTTGGTAAAAAGTTGTTAATTTGAAATTACAAACAGACACTTCAATTTTATTTGTATAGATAAATCTTGGCACATAAAAAAGTTATAATCGACTGACGCTATCACTATGAATCATGATTAGATAGTTTGAAAAGTAATACATTTAACATTTTGCTCTTTAAAATTCCACACATTACGTTAAATAAGTTAGTTTCGATTTGAATTAAAATCATTCTAGAGCTAAAGGAAGAATATTAATGGCAGGAAAATAACTCGGAATTCGATAACTTGGTAACATATTTTCTCCTGAACTTCATAGGCCATTAGCCAGGCACAAATTTCGTTAATACTGCCAATGCAAGAGATAAATCGTCAAATATTGTTTCAAACACCGTCATCGACAAGGCAATTCTTTTCCGATGGTTTGTGTATCGGAAATCAAACTCGCTTCTCTAAACGCTTGATGAAAATTTGGGACTTGTCTAAAACGTAGGAAAAAGCCACAATATTTCTTCAAGAAAAAGGCCGTTTGCCTATTTATATAAATTATAAGATTGATTGCTTATTGTGTCATATTTTGAAGCGACTAGAGGGTAATGGACCTCATAATTTTGAACGTCGGACAAATGACAAACAACACTTGAGCTGGCACCCCACACTGCGAACTTCTAGACCAGGGATAGCGGACCAACGACACGCGTGCCATTGATAGCACGTGACAATATTTTGGACACGCCGTCGATCAAAACGGTTTGCATTTTAATTCAAAATAACAAAGTTCAATATGAAGTATTACGAACAGACGCGAGTGATCGGTCGCAGTTTTTAGCGAGATTTTCTCAGTTCATAGAATTATGGGAAACGTTCAAGTTTTTTATGCACCCTGATGTGACTTCATTTAATAAACTGAACTTATCTGAATTCGATTGGTTGGAAAACGGGTTAAGTTCAACTTATCCGGAAATATCAGGGCCCCTTGGCGCTCGCCCCAAGTGCTTAATGGATAAACTGGCACTGGTTCAGCCGGTTTGTGCGATTGTAAGTCATTCACGTTTATTTGTTTCGGGTTATTTTTATACGAGTTTTTGACAACGTACTTTATGTACTGACAGCTTTTAAGGATCATAGGTAGGACCTACATTTGTGTAGGGGCCCTAGGGCCTCAAGAAGTCTTCAGACGTCCCAGATTATATAGCTTATGAAGCAGTGGCGTAAAGGAGAATATTAGGGCCCTCCTGAAAAGTCAGGCTCTGAGCCCCAACCCGGATCTTACAAAGGGAATAAAAACATTTTTATTTTAATGATACTGTTCACATTATCATTATTTATAATTACACACCACTATTTTAGTATTAAAAGTTTATGGTACTATAAATATGTAGTTAATGTTCTTATTCTATTGAGGTTAGCTATCGGTGTTAAATTCGAACCTAATCTTGTTCCAAGTACTATTTCATAGTACCTCATAGGTTCACCAAGTACTATCCCATAGTACAATTGACGACATAGGTATTCGATCTATGTCTCTCATATCAATTGAATGTTATGTAACATTCACTCAGGTCCTGAAGCAAGCACCGGTAGTTAACCTTTTTAGAGGTGCTTACGGAGATTATTAGAGCTCCTCTGCAACGTTTGGTTTTGCCATTAATATTTTGATACGGGAGTGTACGTTACGCGCCACTGAATACTTATTATATTTAATATTTTAGTACAATATCTTTGAATATAAATCACAGCACTTTACCCTCTGGGTATTGAGTTCATCAATCAATCCATTTTTTGATGATTACAACTACTTTTATAGAAAACAAGTTATTGCTGATTCTTAAAATTTAGATTGGTAATTGAAATAGTCTTTTAAAATATTTGAATAAAAATTAATGCAAAAAAAATTTGATAATTTAATTGTTTAAAATAACATTTTAAATACACAACTACGCCATCAATGAGTATTGTTGTAAATTAAATGTAAAATGAATAGATGGCGCTTCAAGTCATCTGAGAGAGACTTTTTTTTTTTATCTTGAAAAATCAGTTATGAAATATTCTTTGCGCTGTGTAAGAAATAAACCAAAATGTGTCGAAGATGGACTGAATTTTATTGGAATAACATTAGCATATAATGGATATAATCGCCTAACTGATATATGGAATTAAAGATACGGAAAATATATTAAGTACCGAATTACCTTGTTTTGATACATACTTGCACATCCACATGAGGTCGCTTTAATCGCTTATTCCAATTAAGTTTTTAAAATTAAGGGATCTGAGTGTTATTTCTCATTAATTATTCAACGGGATTATCTAGGCTATTCCCCACCCACAAAACTGATCTCTCTTTTATTAGCATCCAAACTTATTTATTTTAATGATACTATTTACATTATCATTATTTATAATTACACACCACTATTTTAGTATTAAAAGTTTATTGTACTATAAATATGTAGTTAATGTTCTTATTCTATTGAGGTTAGCTATCGGTGTTAAATTCGAACCTAATCTTGTTCCAAGTACTATTTCATAGTATCTCATAGGTTCACCAAGTACTATTCCATAGTACAATTGACGACATAGGAATTCGATCTATGTCTCTCATACAATTGAATGTTATGTAACATTCACTCAGGTCCAGAAGCAAGCACCGGTAGTTAACCTTTTCAGAGGTGCTTACGGAGATTATTAGAGCTCCTCTGCAACGTTCGGTTTTGCCATTAATATTTTGTAAATTAGTTAAATACGTACACGGGGTCTGTCAAACTTTGGGCCTCCTCAAATTCTGCCCCTCCCTCCTCCTCTTTTGATGCGGGGGTGTACGTTACGCCACTATTATGAAGTTATATGATCTACAAGTTACAAAAGCATTTCAAATTCCCGCTTTAATTTTTTCCCTTTCTTAGTCAATGAGATGTGTGTGTTTCAATAATATATACAGCTAGTTTTAAATCGGCATAACTGGTTCGAAACCAAGCATATCTATTTAAAGTCACTATACAAAAGTGCTTTCTTCATCTCCACGCATACCACAATTCTATTCAGTAAAATTTTCCATAAGTATCGTTTTTCTTTTATATATATAAGGTAAATCTATACAAGCCTCTTTTGTTCATGCATGTTAATAAGCTGCTTTCAAAAACAATTTTTGGGCACGATCTCTTTCAATAATGCTCACGATAGATACAAAAGAAAGAAGAGTTTACTTTCAGGCTTTGCTTAAAAAATGCGGTCTGCATTTGCATGGGCAATAAATCCTT
This sequence comes from Trichonephila clavata, assembly GCA_019973975.1. Classification (NCBI taxonomy): domain Eukaryota; kingdom Metazoa; phylum Arthropoda; class Arachnida; order Araneae; family Nephilidae; genus Trichonephila; species Trichonephila clavata. Next base: position 48,819 of record BMAO01029858.1, on the reverse strand, counting down.
TCAAAAAGGCCAGCACTGTTTGTTTTCAATACTTTTCTTTACATTTGTGAAGAGAATACATTAAAGAGGTAAAAATTAATTTGAATTATGTGCATAAACAAATACTTGGCGACAAAAAAAAATCCATTTTATAGTTTCCTCTCTCGCACGTTTTAAAATTTAATGCGCGAATTCTTGTAAAGATTGTATCATTTGTAATCTCACGAATTGAATGAACTTTGGTAATTCGATATAAAAAAATAACCATGCGGAGTTTTTTTTCTTAATCAAGTACGAATTTCTTGTAAAATGTATTACGCTTATTTTACTTTAAAACATCTTAAAATGTGTTTATTGAACTCACTCTCGAACATTATAGGAAATATTTCCATTGAGAATGTTTCAAGCTTAAGAGTTTGAATTTCAGAAATATAAAAAAACGTGTTCTTTCACCATATTAATCATCATTAATGACACAAGTTTTCATACATTAAATTGATTGTTTTTGTTTAAAAAAGAAATGTCTATATTACTTTTAGTTTACATCCTTAGTAATATTACAACAGAATAATGAAGCTAAAATAGCCTGCTATGAAACTTCCGGTTATTATGGATCATTTTAATAATCATATTGACAATCTGCATTCGTTTTATGCTGCAGACTTTAAAAGAACCTGAAAAGTGTAAAATACTTCTAGCTTCAAAATTTTCTTTTTTTGAATACAGCTACGTTAAGTCTAATCGGAAGCGTCATACGTTAAGCCTAACAGATTCTTCGGGCAATCTCCGCCAAGGACACCACATACAATCTCACTAAAGTTAACTCCTTCGTCTTTGGTTACCAACACAACTGCAATAGCTCTTTTCACCAAAATGCTTTCATCTTCTATTCAAGATAAACTAAAAAAAAACTGCGGCCAAGGACACCAAAAACAATCTCGCCAAAATTGAATATAGCTACGTTAAGCCTAATTGGAGGCGTCATACGGAAAGCCTAACAGATTTTTCGGGCAATCTTCGCCAAGGACACCAAATACAATCTCGCAAAAATTAACTCATCATCAATTTTCTCCATCGTCTTTGGCTACCAACACAACTGCAATAGCTCTTTTCGCCAAAGTGCTTTTCATCTTCTATTCAAGATAAATTTTAAAAAAAAACTGTGGCCAAGGACACCAAATATAATCTCGCCAAAATTAACCCATCATCAGTTTCTTCCTTCGTCTTTGGCTACCAACGCAACTGCAATAGCGCTTTTCGCCAAAGTGCTTTTCATTTTCTATTCAAGAAAAATTTTTGAAAAACCCTCTAGTCCTGTAGGTTGCCTCATCATGGTGAAGGGATGTCACTGGGTGGAATAGGCGAAGTACGTCGAGAGAATATTCTCCTGGCAGGGTCACCCTAGCCATTCCACTTTACCCAGCTAAATACCTACAGGCGAATGAGCTAAGTCAGACCTCTACCTCTGGTGCTCAGGTCTTTTGACTAACAGAGGCAGCCTTTTTCCTCAACCTATGAGTTATGTCATCTGCTACTGCTTATACTGAATCGTCCGTCGCACAGGTTCTAAAGGGACGCGTTCGAGGTTTAGAAAGAGAGCCTCGCTCGAAAAATTACAGTCTCCCAAAGATCACCCACTTAGGATAATTCAGTGTAATATAAATGGAATTTCAACCTGTGCGGAGAGAATTAAACTAGATCAGATATTGGAGATAGCTGAGGAGCAAAAAGCTCAAATTATTGCCCTCCAAGAAACAAAGTTAAAGTAATCTCGTAAAATCAAGGCCAAGGACTATAATATTGTTAGAAAGCCTAGCCTCTAGATTGCCTAGCTTTTCTTATCAGAGATATCAACTTTGCAAGTATAAACACCGGCTCCACAACTAATTCAGATAAGGAGCTGCAAGACATTACTGTTATGTGGAGGGTAAACATCTATCTATATACAACTCTTATCATCCACCCAACCTTAAGAATTTGTCCAATGGTGTTGAAAATCTTCTGGTTAATGATTCAATAATTCTGGGGGACTTAAATGCGAAACATCCAATTTGGGGATGCAAAGCCCCTAACCAGAGAGGACTTGATCTCATTCATATGGCAGATGATGCTGACTTCATGTTCCTTAATGATGGCTCTTCAACCCACTCTTCGTTTAGTTACAATTCAGCTGAAGCTCCCGACATCTCTATTGCAAGCCCCACTCTGTTCCCAAATTGCTCTTGGAACATCGTGGAAAATATTGGGAGCAACCCCCCTGCCGCTTTTAATTGAAATAAATAAGAAACAGAGTCCCTTCTTCAATCGTAAGAAATATTGGAACTTTGGCAAGGCAGACTGGCAAACCTTTGGCTCCCTTATTGACACAATGATTGATTCAGAGCCCCATTCCAATGATCTTGAGTCTAAATGGTATTCTTTCAAGAATATGCTTCTTAATCCATCTAAATCTACAGTTAGCTTTTTTACTACTAATAAGTGGTTGTATAAACATCAGCCAAAAGTTTTTATGGCAGATTTGTCTCTCAAATATCAGAAGCATCCAAAATATCTTGGTTTTACTCTAGACCCAGAATTCACTAGTAACAGGCATGTTGAAGCGCTGGAGCTGAAGAGTCGGAAGCGGCTAGGTATATTGAAATATATTTCGGGGCGTCATTGGGGTGCAGATGCAGGAACTTTAAGAACTACCTTCTTTGCTATTATACGTCCCATTCTGGAATACGGACTTCCTATATACTGCTGTGCCTCTACAACTAACCTCCAGAAATTAGAGAGAGAGAGAGCAGCTTGGTGCAGCTAGTGTCATCACTGGCTTACGTAATAGCTGTCCAAATGATATTGTGTTGTTTGAGGCAGACCTCCAGCCATTGAGTCTTTGAAGGGACTCGTGTCTGGTAAAGTATTATAACAAACTTTATAGCAACGGATCCCAAATCGGACTTCTGACTTACTGCAGCAATTGCATAATAACGAAAGATTTAAAAAACGCAGTCCTCTTGACCAGATCTATTGCAATAATTTGTTGGAACCTATGGAGGAACAGTGCTTTTTGAGACAATGCGTTGACCCTTCTGTTGGTCTTCCAGGGGTCAATTTCCATACTGAATTGCTCTCTAAGGTTTCTAAGAAAAACGACGCTCCGAGATGCCTCCAGCAATTTGCTCTGGAAATTATAAATTGCATTCCGGAAGGCACTACGCTTGTATATACTGATGATAGCAAAGACGAGGATTCTCACTCTGGTAGTGGAATACTTATCAAAGACACCAATGGGATTGTTAAATTAAAAAAAGAAATCCTGATTTTAGTTCAGTTTTTAAAAGTGAACTCGTCGCTATCGATGAGGGACTAAGTTATATTCTATCTTCCTTAGACCCTAAGTCCTCCTGGATTCTGTCTGATAGTCGAAATGCCATGCAACATTTGTCAAACTGGAGTAGCGTTGGTGATAAAACTGGAACTTCTATTCTTAATAAATTAAAACAACTCTCGTCATCTTGTGATGTGCACTTTCAGTGGATCCCCTCGCCTATTGACATTTGGTGTAATGAGGAAGCAGATGCCTTGGCGAAGGAGGGTGACAGAGAGGCTCTGGCTACATCTAATTGCCTGGCCTATCTTTAGCTGTACTCTGCCAGAAAATATATTGATAAAAAGACTTGGCTCGTCCCCCCCCCCGGTTCATATTTAGTATCGAGCTGACTCCCCTGGAAGATCCCTTGCTATGAATTGCGACAGACGCACCCAGACGGCAATTTCCAGATTTCTCAGTGGACATTTAAGAAGCCTTAACCTTCCTGGGTGGTCATAAAACCCATCTGATTTGTGCGAAATGTAACATCGAGCAGGCTTCCCCGACTCATGTTCTTGGTTGCCTGGGTTTGTCCTACGACGACTTGCTAGCTCGTTCTATGCTAGTTTATGACTTTTTGAGGGTGAATAAACTCAAAAATCTCGTCTAGCAGAAGCTTGATAAGGATATAAGTAACAACAACAACAGTAATATTATAAACGCGAAAGTTTTGATGCATGGATGTTTGTTATTCTTTCACGTAAAAAACTGAATGGATTTTAATGAAACTTTACAATAATATAGCTTATACATCAGGATAACACATAGGCTATAATTTATAAAGATATTACGTGAAGTGTCTAAAATATAACACGATAAATGTCAGGTAAATAGGAAACAATTCTGCCATCTGCAAGCTGTTCTGGCGTGCGCTGTAAAAACCGTTAGAGTTAGTTATACGTTATATAATCGCGTATACAAAAAAGCTCGCGACAGCATCTATCTATCTTTTATGTGTAAGCATTATCGCCAAAATAGTGAACCATAAATACAATAAAAATTGATAATTCTTTTTTGGAAAAGGTTTTTGAGCCATCATTTTTGTGGTAGTTCCCCATCATGTGGCGCTATAGCATATCAACTTCTGCACCGTCCAATCCCTCGCCAAGTTGCCAACATGGTCGCCAAAAATAATGCCAACTTGGCTCTATCGCCAACATTTCGTTATGCTTTCATTGAATCGCCATTATAATGTAAGGAAAGGCGTTGATTGTGAATATTACAATTTTAACATAAAATAAATACAACATAAAGTAATATTAACGTATTACACATCCAGATATAAATATTTACACTATTTTAAGAGTTCATTGCACAAAATTTGCAACAATGTGTTACTTTTGCTGAGCAGAGATCAGCTTAGGAAGGTGTTTTCAAAAATCAACCCGTAAGAGAGTTACGGGACGTTATAAATAAAAAAAAAATCCCTTTTATCAGCTATTAGATCAACAGACTTAAAATTTAAGAAATTGTTTTTTTTTTGTTCAGTTAAGATATGCAAAAAGCTCTTTTTTTGTTACATTTTGCAAATTCACGTAAAATCAACTCATTAAAAACTTCTTTATCCTTCACAAACTTTATTGCTTAATTTTTCAATTCACCCATGCAAAGAACGAGTATATCAGCTAGTAAAATACAATATGAATTTAATTTTAATGAAAATGAATTGTAAATTAAATTTGATTTAAAAAGTCAGCCATCTTGTGTATCATTCGTAATTTTTAGGTAAAGAGCTGTTTAATTACAGTTATAATTTAGTTACATGCTGTGATTTTTTTCACATACGACAGTTTATCAATGATTTTCCTATGTTCTCATGTAAAACTGAATTATTTTACTTTTAAAATAAGTTAAGGCATAGAAAGCAAATATTTTATAACTAACTAACAAACGAAGTAACTAAGAATTTATTTACGAGGTAAATTTACTTAAAAACAATAGTAATCATTTTATCATTTAAACTTAATGAAAAAAATCTCTCTGTGTGTGTGTGTGTGTGTGTGTGTGTGTTGTGTGTGTGTGTGTGTGTGTGTGTGAGCGCACATTAATCAAATAAGAGTATAAAAGATAAAAGTGAATAAAAGACGAATTAATATCAGTAAATTTATTTGAATAATTAAGTTAATTCAGCTTGGATCTGCAAAAGCGTAACAAATATACGAAAGCTTCAAAATTCAAAACAAATTTTAAACGATAGTACCAACATTACAATAAATAATCGTAAATTTAGATCATATACATTGGAATATGATGTGCATTTATAGGAATGGAAAAAGTTTTTCATTTCATTATTTTTTTTCCTTTGAATGTAGTAACAGTTTAATTTTTTAGTAAATCTGGAAATCCACAAATAAATAACTTAACTAGACATAAAAATAATTTTATAAGTGTAATCATATATAAATATCTTCTTTTTTAAAAAAAAAAAACTTTATTTCGATACATTGTTTACCAATAAATATGTCATTTCATTACTGAGATAGCAAGCAGAAATTCTGCAAAACAAACTTTCTGTTAATATAAGTCTACTGTTTTCTACATTCTGTTTTTCCGTATATATAACAAGCTACATAAAAAGTTCTTTTTAGAGCTAAAACACCATTATACTTGCAACATCAAAATGCCACTCCAATCTAAGTATATTTCAATAAGATTTAAATTATACTCTCTTCATAAAACTGAAATGAAGTAAATTAGAAAATGTACAATATTTTGCAAGTCTATCCCTATTTTAGATCATATTAATTTTGAAAGTCGTTAGTTTAAAAAGGTCTTCGAAGAAATATGTTTCAATCAAAAGGAAATAATGCACTCCAACAGCAACGTCATGAAAAAAAAATTGCTTTTGTATACAGAACAAATAAGTAATACCTAACTGACACTTCTTAATTGACAGAAAATTTTTTTAATTAGCAATTCTTAAGAGCACAAATGTTTTATTTTGTATTTCAGATAATATTCTGTAGAAGTATATCAGCGAAAAGTTTCATCGTAATCAAAATTCACTTAAAAAGCCGCTACAGATGCTAAAATTTCTCATTCTCTAAGTATAATGTAAAACAGGGGTGGGAAAATGGCGGCCCTCCAAGTGAGTTAGGAAATCGCTTTGAACCGATATTTCTTTCGCGTGCGTGAAAAAATATTCATCCTTTATTTTTCACAATTAAGAAAACAGAATTCCTTTCTTAGGAAAACAAAGCAAATGAAAGTTTCTACAAAAAGATCATCTGCAGAATTTGGAGGACGAGGTCACAAGATTTCAAGAAACTGAGTCTGAATTCAATTTACTCTGTTCTTCCACTACTGCATATAACTGATATAGCACCAGAGGAGCTACGGCTTGAACTAATTCACTTGCAGTCAGATGACAGTGTGAAAGAAATATTTAATGCTATGGCAATGACTTTTACAGTCTTTTTCAACTGAAAAAATGACCATATGTAAAGAAGTTTGCTGTGGAATTATTCTTTATATTTTAGCCGTCATATGTTTGTGAATATACCCAGTGGTAGCGTATCGCTCTTCCACACTACAGGTCCGGGCTCTAATTCCCGGGCGGGGCAAGGTCGACTCAGCCTTTCAACCCTACTGCAGTGGGTCGATAAATGATTGCCCAAGCATGGCATTGAGATACCCAAGCTTGCTTGGGGACTTAAACGCTGGGGGTCTCGCTTCAGACTGATTACCTGACCGGGAACATCTGCTTATGCACCTCAGCGCCAAATGGTCACGTATCCTGGGATGGGTACATAAGGGCAAGGCCCTCATGGGCTGTTGCGCCACTAAGATTGAGTTGAGTATATTTGGGAGTAATATTTTTCTTGCATGAAGATGAACAAGAATAAATATAGGTGCAAGTACAACAAGATGGCATAAACTTGCAGGCTGACATGATAATTTAAACAAGAGCTCCTAATTTCACAAAAAAGTTGTAGAAAAGTGTGATAAGGTACATTTATCTCATTAAACAGCTTCTAAAATTAAATGTGCATGTATCTACAGATAATATGCAACTAGCACAATAAATAAATTGAATAAAACACTACAACTATTTTATTTAACTCATTTATTATCTTTTTATAATGAATGCAATCATTTTAAAAAGCTGCGTTTCTCTGGTATTCTCCACTTCCACAATGTGGCCCGAAACCCGAAACAAGTTACCCACCCCTGATGTAAAATATTTTACTGTAATTAATAAAAGTCTTCCCCAAAATGTAGGACTAATGGATTTTTTATAATGTATCAGCTATTTTACCAGATTCTCAATCATTTTCAAGAAGTCGATTTTTTTTTCACACAACCCATCACGAAAGAATCTAAAGAATTCTCACACTTTCAAAGTGCATTTCAAAAACTCAAAGAATGTCTTTTAATCGATACATTGGCTGGAAAAAGCGAGAGAATTAAGTTTTTCTCGATTAAGCTTGATAGATTACATTGTGTAGGGTATTATCTTTCTGTTTTTGAATAGGAAGCCTGTATTATTAATTTGAAAATTCCATTACAAAAATCAAGGTTTGCAACTTTTTGCAGCTATTGAAAAAATAACAGTGTTTGAAAATTACGATTTCTATGATGATTGAAAACTAATTCAGTATCATACATACTGTGATGAATTTTAGTTCACTCCACTTTTAAACTCATCTGAGTGAGTAAATATTAAAGCCGTATATACTGTTCAGCCACTCGAGGGCTTTTGGCGACGGACCTCGTAATTTTGAGCCATGGTCAAGTGATGATATTTGTAATCCTATTTGCAATCTTTGAAAAACTGAAAGGAAGCAAAACAAAATACATTCTGGAATACTAAAACATAAAATAGACATTCACACTGTAATAATATACTTATAAATGTATCAGTACTGCACAAAGTATTTGGTAATTAATGTGTCGATACTAAATTAAAAACAAGTTTAGTAATTACTAGTGACACCCCTGGGCTTGTCATATACAAAATTTAATACTTATCTTGATAACTTATACGATTTATAATTAAAATTTTGTTGTAGCTTTAGAGGGTCAAAGTACATTATTATTGTATTCAATACATTGTTAATGTAAGAGGGAAGCGCGATGAAAACTATGACTGAAAATTGGGTCGCAAATATTGGAAGTTTGAGAAGCACTGTCTTATTGAATTTGTTTGAATAACTTATTTTATATCGTGTTATTACTTTTAATGCTTTTGTTGCTGTTCATAATTTGTTTTTACCAGTGGATAATTCTTTATTTACCTCTCTTTTAGTTTCTTCCAGCGATAGCCGATTTCGGCTATACTGCGCCAAACATTTGTTTTAATATCTGTGGTCTAGACGGGAAGAGAAAGAAAGAATGAATTGAATGACAAGAAAGAGGGTCGAAAATAGAGAAGGATCACTAGGGTACCCCGGGTTCGTGAAGCCCGTGTTTACCAAAGACAGTAAACCCCGTGGGAAAAGAAACAGATCACTAGCGTACCTCGGGATTGTGACATCCGTACTCACCTAAAGAAGGTGAGCCCCCTGAGGGGTAGTTTCTTCCAGCACAACACTATGTACTTCTCTAAATGTATTTCATCCATCTTTATTATATTTCTTTTTGCATTTACTCTCAAATTCGGTAAAATGTCCATATTCATTAATTTTACCAATACAAAATTAATAAATTTGTACAATTATAAAAATTAATGATTAATGCATAACCCAATTCCTGATAGGTTTCTACAAATTTCATATTCTAAATAATTTTTTGACTGTTTCCATGTAAATATCAGCAGACAGACGACATTTTTGAGCGTCTAAACCTAAATACAATTTTCAAATTGATTCTTTTCCGTGACTCATGGTCACATTTCCTGAATTCCACATAAATAATAGAATAAATACGAGTGATTTACTTTAACCATCACTCATATAATTAAAAAGAATACGATCGATAGGATCCAAGTGTGAATCAGTTTGGCGAATTATTTTGTCGCCAAATTAATGATAATTATTCTACACGTCCAAAATATCCCCCCCCCCCTGAAGTAGAATTGAAAATTCCAAACATGGTTAGATAAGTTTATATTTGGAAAGAATTCCCTAAATATTTTATTCATTGCATAAATAAATAGTTTAAATTCTTATTTTACCTCACTATTTGTATAATTAGGGGTCATTTGGGAATACATTTTGCGTCGTAATGCGAGGTCAAATTTATCATCGCTTTTCTGCTTTTCCTAAATATTAAGTAGGCATTAATAAATGAAAAAAATATATGCATACCCCCATTAAAGGTTTCAGAAGACCAGATTAACTCATAATTGAAAATAATAGCTCATTCAATTTCATTTTTATCAACAAAAGCTGTTTAAGTTCCATTTATATTTCAACTCAATATTTAATTACTCGTGTACTATTTACCCATACACTCATCTCCAGTCTGAATATTGAAGTCTGCACGAAATGTTTGTGATATATTTTTAAAATATTATGAGTTTTGAACATGTATGAGCGTAGGAAAATATGTGGAATGATTTTAAAAGTTCAAAAGACAGATATATTTCTGATTATTTCCACAAAAAATTGATAGTTCAAATGTTCGCACATTATTAGAATGGAACGTTATTCATTAAACAAATCTGTTAGATATTTAAAAAAAGTTTTTAAAAAAAATTCAAAAACTAAAATAAATTATTTAAAAATTTTATTTTTAATTTATATTAATTATAACTAGTTAAAACTTCTTTGATAAAATAAGATATTAATTGTGTTTTTAATTAATATATAAAAAACGGTACTTACATATTATCCTAACCGTACAGCTGACATTATATGAAATAAAGCACATGACTGTCAATTCAGAGTATACGAAACATGAGAAATCGGGGTTGCCAACTTGGCGAGTTATCATGAACGTTGGCATTGTTGCGATAGTACGTAAGTACCGAAAGAACTATACGATGGGGTAGCCGAGTGACCATGGTCACAAACTCATGGCCGGCGTTGTCCAGTCACGGAGTGTTCAAAACCTAGTGCTACTGAAGATCCGTCGCGTGGAGGAGCCAAAGTCATTCTTTTGGCGTGGTGTGGAAATTTGAAGATCTGGTGCCAGCTCAGGTGTCGTTTTCGTCACTTGACCATGGTTCAAAATCACGAGGTCCGTCTCCAGCTGCCTTCGTGTTACTTTAGAGGGTAATGTAGATTAAAATCAAATTAAATCAAACCTAACCCTGTTTAAAATTTGGAACCATTTCAATCAGTATTGAATTACATATGAAATTTACACATAGACGTAAATCCATTCTGAAAACAAAGATAGCATTGATTGCAAGGTGTTTTAACTATGTTGTTACCAAATAGTAGGTATTCGATATTTTGAATAACAAACATCTATCAAAGAAAGCAAAATCCAAGGCATATTTATTCTGAGATGTGTCAACATTCACTTACCAACACATGTCGATTTACTCCCCTACTTGACATGTCTTTCAATAGTACTCATTAGAATGGAAGGCCGGTTCTCGATTGATTTATTTTCAAGCGAAATCGACACCTAGACCACCAATGTTTTTATAAGGACGCCCGAAATAAAGTGGAAAACGAAAGCCACGATTAGCTAAGGCAATGTTCAATGTGAAGACAAGAATCAAACATACATATTGTTTTTCTTTTCAACAGTTCCATTTTTTCATATATATGATAAGTTTCAATTGAGTGTCAATAAGATAGATCGTGAGATTAAGATCGTTGGTTTGTTGTCAGATAAGAATGTTACGTAATTTATGTATTGAAAAGTAGTATCCCGTGTGAAATTATTTAATTATTTTTCCGATCTTGTATTTTTGTTGTAAATAAAGTTTAATAATTTTTTTTGGTATATAATTCAATTATAAAAAAAATCAATTTTGTTATAAAAGCTCTCACACACTAATTCAAAACACTTAGCATCGATGTTTTTTCTCAGTAGTTACATTAATCGATATACAATCACGAATTGATTTGACGTATTTCTGGATATCATTTTTAATTCTTATTCGCTTTATTTAAATTAAAAATTGTTTTACTTCTCGATACTTAGTGTCGAATACTTAGTGATGAACATCACAATTTTGGATAAAAAGTAAACTATTTAGCAATGATAGCTGACACAAAAATTCGAGATCGTCTGCTGTGACTCAAACGCAATAAAGGATTCTAAATTTCGTCGCTGGATATCATTTGCAATATTTTTCAAAAAAAATCTTTCAGCTACCGTAAAATCTGGCGTATAACGCGCACCTACACTTTCCAGCTGTATTTTTTAATTTTTAGTTACATTCGTCGTCCAACGCGCGCCCTCTCTTTTTTACGAAGGAACCTCGAATGTACATAAGCAATGACCTTATGTTTTGAAATAATTTATTCGAGATATTATACCAAGCTTTTGAGAAAATAGTATGAGGGTTGGAACTTTAATAGTGGCAAAAATTTGTTTTCAAGGAACACAAAAGTGAATCACGTCCCCTTGTTTTTTACAGAGCTTCAATATAGTTGCCAGCATTGTATATAATCTGTTTCCAACGATGAGGAGTCACAGAACACATGTACTAACACCTGTTCTGTTGATAGTAGAATGGACCGGTCTACTGCCGCAAGAATCTCTGGAGCAGCTTTGAAGCGAATATCATGAAGTTTTCCTTCATCTTAGGAATTAAGTCACAAAGACTTAAATCTGGGGGTCGATCACTGTCCTTTAGTGCAGCAACAACGTGCACTTTTGCTTTGCTGACACTAGGACGACCTGGCCGATGCATGTCTGCCACATTTTGGCGTCCTTCATTCAAGGCTTTTACCCATCTTGCTACAGTGCAGTAAAAGGCAATGTAGATTCCCGAAAGCCTCTTGAAGCCCCAGATTACAGTGTCGTGCTGTTCCACTTCTGGAACATTCAATTTTTATCCATCTTCGTTGTTCTTGTTTTGAAAACATCCTGAGAACCCTCACTTTAGACCGCAAGCTAATACGAGGATCAGTTCTTCGAGTCACCCCGAACGCGCGTGACGTAGGAAAGACGAGTCTTTTTGCTGAGAGGCAAGGTAGGTAGGTATGTAACTCACATTGGTATACACGACATTCTTTGGTTTTTTTTGTGTAGCATTTTTACAGCAGTTTTGCCACTATTAAAATTCCAACCCTCGTACTTCTAGAACTGCAATTCTAAGCGCATATATATAAAAGGCATGTCATTTCTTTTAAATTAAAGTATTCTGATCTATGTAGACGTCTAATTTTTTTTTACTAATCTTTTTTTTATTTTTGAAGCTATTATTTATATATTATACCCGGTGTGTGCGCTATACGCCGGATCTTTCGGTTTATTGTTCTAAATCAGTTAGAGCTTTCGACACCTAGAAAAGTAGTGTACAGTAGATACTTTCTATCTGCATCAAAAAAAAAAAGAAAGAAAATACCCACCGGAGATTTTTAAGTCTCTTAAGCGTTTAGAGATCAAAAGGTTACACGTTTATTAAAAATATAGATATTTTCTGAGAATCATCAGCGTACTAGAAGCAGTCGTCCACGCTTGGTGAGAACACCAGCTCTCGTCAAAGAGAATTCGTTGAATTCTTGTCGAAGGAAGGTTACTCTAGTCAAATAGATGAATATTTCAAAATAACAATGTATTCATAGTAAACGAAGAACTTTGACTAAAAGATTATCGTAAAATAAATGGCCATTTTCTTATAAGTTAATTAAAGCACCAAAAATACCTTAAGACAAAAGCATTATAATGTGTCATGCTCATAACGGTGACAGATAAATTCTGCCTGCAGACGAGAACATTTTTGATCTTGAAGAAACTTTCAACAGACAGAATGACTGCGTATATATTACCGTTAAAGTGTATAATTCAGTTATTTCATATAATAACTAGGTATTTCATGAAATAACTAGACAAATCAGTTAAAGTATATAATAGACGAAATATTTCATACTTTACCTAGTTATCCATGAAATAACTATTATTCCATGAAATACTAAGATATACCGCTGAAGTGAAAAATGAACAATTTCAAAGATATTTTATAAATTAATTTTTCATAAATAGCTAAAAGTTCTCGAAAAATACATTTTATCTCTTTTGCGGATGAATAATTGATAAATAATAAGGCAAAGTAGATAATGTAACTTATTATTACTCATATTGCTAACATTAGTTAAACAGAAAGAGGAAAAAAGAATATGCTGCGAAGACAGATAATATTTAAATATTATCAACAAAAATACATGCTGGGAAGAAAAACTGTTGCTTCATTAAAACATTGTGCAAACGTTTTTAAACAAAAATGTATGAGAATGTTAATTTAAATTTTATGAGATACTTTTATTTTACTTTTCATTATTTATTAGAGCAAGGATTGCTATGATGAAACTTTGGATTGAACTGCTTATTATTCTTGAAACAAGCCCACTTTTTACCATTACATATTTTTTTTAAATGAGTACTTTTTAAATCCTTGTTCAGTACCGCAACTTTGAGCTGTTGCAACAGATCGAAGCGTTCTGTCAAAATTTGGAACTTCTTCAATGGAAACTAACTCTCGCTGACATATACTGAACTGATATAAAGAATACAACTGTTTTATTCGGCCATCTCTAGCTCCTAATCGGAAAAATCCTTCGCAAAGCAGCTAGAGGTGGTTCAAAGAACTTTCGAGTGCCCTATTTCATACTTTAACGATCAAGTAATCTTTATTCTATAGAATACCTAGTTAAATCGTAGAATTCAATAATTTTATGTACTTTAACTGACTTGTCTAGCTATTTCATGAAATAACTAGCTATTTTATGAAATAACGGATTTTACACTTTAATGGAAACATAAACGCAAGGAATGCCAAAAAATCTAAAAAGAAGAAAACACTTGCAGAAAGTTCGTAATTCGGTTTTCATAATGATTTGATATGATGTCAGGTATGAAGGCGTCTCAGAGATTCATTTTTGGGAGAAAAGAGTGAAACCCAGGTTAGAGACTATCAAGACACTATTTTCGATCCAATGGTGAAGCCCCTGAACGAAACCTGTTCAATGAAAATTACTCGAATTTTCAACAGGAGTCTGCTCTTTCTCATTAGGCGAAGACGACTCAATGATGTTTGAAAGAGAATGTGCAAGACTTCATAGAACAGTTGGCCTTCCAGCAGTCCGGATTTAATCCGCTCGATTATGAATTATAATCAGTAATGGAGGCAAAGGTGTGCCATAAACAGCCTCCCAATTAGAACAAAAATTTTAACTTCTTTACAATTGTATTGAAACGGGGTTCAATCACACAATATACGACCCCTTATATTTCGATATTTTTACCCTTACCCTTTGTTGACAGGATGTTAAAAATTCTTCAAAGTAGGGTGCATCACTCACGTCCGTAGGTCGTTCGACCCATAAATTATGTCAAGGGTACTCCTCCGCGGGAAGGCCCGCGTTAATGCTCCACCAATAAAAAGAGCTAAAGAAATGGAAACAAAGAGTTCGCGCATTGACATTGGTGCGACGCGGTGGAGTTAATAATGGGCCGCACTCGAAAATCAGGCAGATTGAGGTTTTTTCTTTCCCACCAAATTTTAGATACACTGTAGGTTCGAGACAAAAGGGCTGGGTTGAAGCCCTTGGAGACTCACATGCAAAATGCCCCGTTGTCACTTGCTCCCATTGTATTGTCCCTTGCTGTATCTTCTTATCACCATTATGTCGATAAATAAATCTTATTTCTTTAAGTAAGGAAATGTATTTTCATTTTTCGTTCAATAAATCTTAATTTAATAATGATGCGGAAGAGATGAATATGATATATTAACTTTAAGTTAATAATGATGCGAAATAGATGAATCTGGGTTAAGAAGTAAAATAACGTCACTTCAGTAGCAACATACTTACAACTTAAATACCTTATATATCTAATTTTCTATCATACTTGGAATTTCATATCTGATGTACCAGGTAGTTATAATTAAAGTTATACTATTCAGAGGCCTATAAAACCCGTTCTGCTTATCGGATTTTGATGAAACTTGGAATATATGCAATATGGACCATGGGAAAAAAGTTTCTGCAAAAACAAAAAAAGTTCAAATTTTGACCACCAGAAGGAAAAGTGGTGCCCAAATGATATGTTAAAATTTATTCAATTACAGAAAATGCCTCAATATGTGCAAGCTTTTAAATCAGGTAAAGTCCTAATTCCTCCGCTATAAACACGGTCTTTTAGAAATCCACACAACCAGAAATCACAGGGATTTAAGTCGGGTAAACGAGAAAGCCATGCATCCGGAAAATGTCTGGATATTACACAATTATAGCCAAAGTTAGCACTAAGCAGTGTTTTGACTTGACGTCCAATGTGAGGAGTTGCTCCATCTTGCATAAAGATAGTGGTTTGCAAACATTGTCGTTCCTATAAAGTAGGAATGACCTGTTGTTGAAGTTCACTGTACCGTGGACTCATGACAGAGCATCTTTTAGGACCTTGTGGAGTGAGAGCTTCAAAGAAAAAAGGTCCGAGGATAAACTCAGCAGTAAATCCACACCAAGCAGTCACGTAATCAGAATGCAGTGATTGTTGATGCAGGATGTTTGGAGGTGAAGTACCCCATATGCGGCAATTTTGAGTATTCATAGCTCCATCCAAATAAAAGTGTGCTTCATTTGACCATAGAATTTTCCAAGGCCACGCATCATCAACTTCCCTTCTCGCCAAAAATCGGCAAGAAAATTCAAGACGTGTTTTCTGATCTTGAGGTTTCAGCATTTGCATCACGTGTATATTATACAGATACCATTTCAAAATATATCGCAGAATTTTTTGTACCGTCGACCACGGAATCTCAAATTCGCGTGACACTGATCGACCACTTGATGAAGAATAAAGGGAACTGGAGGCTCTTTCAACCATAGCAGTAGCGACTTCTCCCACAGTTTCAATCCCAACCGGTTTCCGTCCTCTTCCGGGCAGCACACCCAAAAATTTCCAGTTTCTTCAAATTTCATAATCATTTTCCTCAAACCAATCCTCGGTATGGGGCCTTTTAGCAGGTCCTTTAAATGACGATATTCACGCAGAGCAGCTGAGTGGTTGCGGCAGTTCTGATAAAACAGTTTTACTGGTAAAGCTCCATCTTTTTTTTTTTTTAAGGGCATGACTAATGATGAAAAATGCTCGCTGAATGATTCTCTGGCTATGACTGCAAGTTTATATAGAAGTGTTACGGATTTCCATAAGGAATATTCGATAAAAGCCACCTGGTGGTCAAAATTTGTACTGATTTTTTTTATTGCAGAAACCTTTTCCTCATGGTCCATATGATATATATTCCATCAATATCTGTTAACCAGAATAGGATCTACAGGCCTCTGATAAGTGCAACTTTAATTATAGCCACCTGGTATTTCCCACAAGGGAAGTATAAGCAGATCGGGATGTTATTAATCGTGCAGCAACTAATTTGCATAATGTTTCTCTTAAGATATCCGACTACCCTAAAATTGCAAATTTTGCCAAAAGTTGACGAATTTTTTTATGATTTTATTTTATACGTCATCTTATAAGCTTCATAAAAATACCAAGTTTATCATTTTCCGTTCACTAGAACAAAATCTACAAGTGTTTTAGTAAAAGGAGATGCCTTTACTTCATGCAAGATGTCATACTTTAAAACGCGTTTTACTCGAAATGTTTTTTTTTAAATACTCAAACAGGGCCAGAAAATGCTCAAAAAGTTTTAAAAATAATTAACTGAAATTTTTTCTTTAAGTTCTGTAGTAGAATTGTCTTAACCTTCAGATTTATCAATCAATGTTTTATTACAAAATTTACAATCCCTTATGTTAATACAATCACTGTTTTTTTAGGCAATTTCATATAATAACTGAGATAAAGTGCTCTAGTTTCTGTAAAAACAGAAAATATCTCTTATCCTGAAAGTCATTTCAAAAATGAGTAACATAGCAACACATTAGAATGAAAAAATTGAAAATTTGTTCATAAACCTTTGGTACAAGATGGGCCGCGTTTATGCCGTTTTTTGTAAATTTTAACTATTTTTTCTCTTTTAGTAATGATAACCTCTTTTTCTCTTCTTCATTTTAGCATATTTTTCTTAAAATGTACAAACAAATCTAAAAATAACAAAAATATCCCCATATCTCCATTTTTGTTTTTAAAAAGTTGTCGTAACCAGTCGGATACCTTAACTATGTCATTGATTATTGCCGTAATATATACATGCATGTGATCTTTTTTGAAAGATTTATTATAATGACTGTTTTTAAGAGGTTAGCCCAACTTAATGCTAAATTAAAATTTTTATGTTAATATTAAAGCAAATATAAGGTTTAACGTCTTTTGATGATGTTCTTTTTTTTTTTTTTTTTTTGAGTTTCTCTGCTTAAATGATAGGGGATTAATTTAATTATAATTGTATTCAGTATCTAAACGATATTAAATTTTGATATGCCATTAGAAGAATAGAATTCATCACGTGATTCATCGTGTAATTTTGACGAAGATGAAGTACTTACTTAAGACTACAGGGGACAGTTAAAATGTGGAAAATTGACCAAAATATCGAGAAAAAAAATTTTACTGATTATACCATTTTATTAGCCTCTCTATCAAACGCAAAAAATTTTTTTTTGATTTTATGGATTTTTTACTGAGTTATAGGGTAGTTTCGAATTAGTCATCCATGACCACGCCCCTTTGTTTACATTTTCTAATGTCATGCTATTGTAGCTGTCATGCACTTTGACAGGAAAAATTTTATTTTCTGTAGACAAAGCCTCACTAATTTTTATTTTTAAATGTTAATTTATCAAGTTCAGGTTGGCAACACTTTGTTTTAACTGTATCTGAGACCTAAATTGACATTATTTGTTTACTATTCGTTCAAACTTCGGTTTGCATTTTTCGTTCAACTTTACTCAAACCTTATATTGATTTTACCAAAACAAAAAGTTCTTTTCAGAACTAAAGCTCTTTTTAAATCGCATTTGTTGTTTAAAATTATTAGTATGGATCTTATATCATCGAGATATAGAAAGAAAACCTAAGGGTCGTCCTACCAAGAGGAGGAAGATGTTTGAAAATAGCAAGAAGCGGTGGCAGAAATCTCCTGAAACTGTTGATGGGAAAAAAAAGTTTTATATTACAGAGAGATCCATTATCTGACCCAAGTACCTCTTCCCAACCTGAGGCAAGTTATATTTTCACCCACAAGGCTGTGTTTTCTGAACTATTGCAAAAAGTTCCTTGCAAATATTGTACAAACTGTGCCCTTGTTATAAAACAACACCAATCCATGGGATATTCTACAAAGATGGAACTTTTATGCGAATCATGTCATGAAAGCTATGGAAGTGTGTATTCAAGTTTCCAAGAGGAGTCACGGCCGCGGTGGCCGAGTGGTCTAGGCAACGGATCATGGCTAGCATGTTATGGGTTCGATCCTAGTACCACTAAAGACCCGCCGTGTAGGGGCGCGATGCACGTTAAATCTGTCGAGAGCTCAAACGTCCTCCCGTTGGTGTGGTGTTGTAGTTAGGAGAGGGGGTGCCAGCTCAGGTGTCGTCTGCGTCACTTGACCACGGTTCAAAATTACACGGACCGTCACCAAAAGCCCTCGTGTTGCTAATCAGTGCGACGTTAATATTCTCTCACTCTCCAAGAGGAGTCTAAAAACTCATATGATATTAACAGCAAGCTGGTGAGTGCCTTCCTATCCAAAGCCAGAGGGCATGCTGCTTTGGAAACTTTCATCTGTGCTCAACATGCCAACAATGGACAGAAAAACATTTGCCAAATGCATGCACAACTTATCTGTTAAAAACAAAGAAGTGAAGAAAAAAATGCTCGAAATGTCACGTCAAGCAGCTAGAGAAGCTCACATAAAAGTTGATTCTTCTCTAAAATATGAGGAAATCATTGATGTGAGTGTGTCATATGACGGTACATGGCAAAAGCGAGAACATACATCTAACCTAGGATTAGGAATAATCATCGATGTCCTTAGTGGACTTGTCCTTGACTTTGAAGTATTGTCGAAATACTGTCATAATTGCGTAATTACTGGTCGAGATATGGGAGTTGATAGTGCGGAATTTCACATATGGCAAAAAGGACATATGGATGAGTGTGACAAAAATTTCGATGGAACTTCTGGAGCCATGGAGATACATGCTGCACTAAGTACGTGGAGACTGTCAATAAGTGATTGCCAAATGAGATTCGTTTCCATGCTAAGTGATGGCGACTCCAAAACTTTTCAATTTTTGCCAGAAAATAAAATATATAGTTCTGGCGTGAAAATCGAAAAGGAGAGAGAGAGAAGAGTGCTTAAATCATATTGCGAAGAGGCTAGGCACATCGTTACGCAACAAAGTAAAAGAGTGGAAGGTGAAGAAGGTGACTCTTGGTGGGCGTAAGCAGGGAAGCCTTACAGATGAAAACATAACAAAGTTGCAAAACTACTACAGAAAAGCAATAAAAGATAATGTTCTTAATACCCAAAAAATGAAAACTGCTATGTATGCCAGCCTAATGCATTGCTCGTCAACTGACGAAAAGCCTACGCATGGTAAGTGTCTTGAAGGGGAATCATCATGGTGTTTTTATAAAAGAGCAATAGCCAAAGGTGAAACCCCAGGGTCACATAGTTCCATGAGAACTTGCTTGTCGCAACAAGTAGTTGAAAAAATTATGCCTGTATATCAACGTTTAGCTTCAGACACCATTCTTGAAAGATGCGTAGGAGGCAAGACGCAAAATTGTAATGAAAGTCTGCATAGCTGCATTTGGCCAAAATGCCCAAAAGAGGTATTCGTGTCCAAAAGGAGAGTAGAAATAGCAGTTACAGATGCCGTCGAAAAGCACAATTTGGGCTACGTGAAATCACTTGAATCAAAAGAGAACTCAAACCTAAATGATAGTTTTTCTTTGACTATCGCTGAAAGACAGGATAAACGACGCATTTCTCAAAACATTTCTGTGAAAAGAGAGAAAAGGAAAAGAAATACTACTAATAAAGATGCAGCCTATATTACCGGTGCTTTTTAATTTTTTTTCAGACTTAGCAGCAGTTTTCTTTTTATGTGTAATTGAATTTATTACTGTTTTGCATTTTTATAACTTAATTGTAAAATTTAATTGTATGTATATATTCTGCACTTATCTTACATTTGTTATGATATTAGTGTTTTTCTATTTCAAATTTATATTTTCATCTTTTTATAAAAAGCTCAGTTAATTTCCTTTAAAATAAAAAAAAAGCTGTTTTTCTCAAAATCAAAAATTTGCCTCGAAACCAAAATTCAAAATGTTCCATGCGTTGCAATTTTTGTCCGATTACAACAAAACTTTCCAAAAGTATTCTTCTAATATGTATTTATAACTTCTTGTATGCATTGTAGTAATAGTGATAGGGTGAAAGAAGAAATTAAAGTTTTTTATGTATAAAGTCATTAAAATTCTTGAAAATTTCATATAAAAATTTGTGTTTACCCATACTTTGTAAATTATCATATAAAACATTACATTGCATGCATAAATTTCTAAAGAATTGCTTAAAGAAGTTAAATCAGTTAAAAATATGAAATTTTTAAAAAAAATCAAAAAACATGGAACGTTTTGATATTTTTAAATTATCGTTAAATTTTTTTTTAATTTTAAATTTCTTAAAAATTACTCATTTTTTTCTCACCAAATTTTTTATATGGTTTTATATAGTTATAACTTAAATACTGGTAGTCAAAATTGGGAGCATGTGTGTAAAAATTTTTTAAAAAAATTGTGTTTACTGTCCACTGTAGCCTTAAGCAATCCCATTATTAGGGGCAAGTTCATCTATTTCTCATTGATAGATTATCAGTCACTTTCTAATGCATGGTTAATACCTAGAATTAAACACAGAAAAAGGGGAAGTTTATCTCTGGTAGTTATTTTTATTCAATAACCAATACACATGTGTAAAAGAAATAGTTTGGGATCACTATAAAACATATCACCAAAATTGTACAAGAAAAATTAGAATAGTATTTCAAATACATTCAACGGTGATATAATAGTTTTAGTCACATATAGTTTTTCGTAAAGTTCGTACATGTAAATAATTATAAATTTCTGTTATAGAAATGTGATTTGATGATTACACAAATAAGTTATTCAATACAATAAGTTATTTACAATATTTTAATCCATAGTGACATCAAAAAAGAACATTCGATATTAACTTTGAGCTTTTTCCTTTGTAATTGATTCGCATTTTCGATTTCGAAAATTTCAGAGAAACAGAAAAGAGATAAACTACTCGGTTTTAACAAAAATAAATTCACAAATTATGCATACAACGCTCTTTAGATATCGACATTTTCTTCGTAAACACGCTACAGCATAATGGATTATTCTTTGACAACAAAGAATTGGCTTATTGAATTCCGTTGAACAGTTTATCAAGGACAGAGATAAAATGAAAACTCTAGACTGTTTTGCCTTTAAATTACAACAATAAAAATTTTAAATACATTTTTTATCCTGATAAAAAGTTTCTGTTCGCAGTCATTACACATGAAAATTCGTTAGTATTCCTGAAAATTCATCACACAATTTTCAACAGATTAAAAATGTTTAAAATTAATAAAATCCTACAATTAGAATTATTTTTACCTTTTGGTACATCTCATACCGGTTAACTTGCAAAAGGGTCAAGAAATAAAAATACTTAAAAAAACGATAGTTTTTTTTTTAAATTTTGAATGTTATCTTGAAAAGGATTTTAATAAATTATTAGCATTGAATTCAAGGTAACATATACAAGTTGTAGAAAATTAGAGCTGCTGAGAAAATAAAAAGAAATTAGTTGACGAACTTGGAAAATAATAATGTATGAAAAATCCATGCTGTATTTATCAGAGCTTATTTAAACGAGTCTAAAAAAACTACAAAAATATTTTGTTCCAACAACTTGAGGATGAGAGAAAAATGAAAATGGTTTTCTCAAAATTATTTTGTTGGACTTTCACTTTTCATTGAAGCGACTAATTGCAAGGAATTTTAGAATACTATTATTAAATTTGATCTTTAAAGATTAATTTTGGAACTCATTTATTTAATTTGTGAGTTTTCTTTCTGGTATTAAGCATTTTTATGCATTAAAAGCATTTATATAAGAATAAAATATATATTAATTTTAAGATCTCAAAAACAATTTGATGCTAGAAATATTTAATTCGCTTTCAGTGTCCTGGGGAACTTAAAGTGCAACAAAAAATAAATAAAATATTGCAAATATTTTGTCTTTAGTAAAAATTAAACATAATTTTTTATTTTTTAAGGCAGTGGTCCCCAAACCCCATGCCGGTACCGAACACCCCAAGGAACTTTAAATTATTTCAGTTTTATTTACTGTGGTGTACTTCCCTCTCAGGTTTGTGCGATTTTCCATGGAAGTCATTTTATATTCCTTTTCTGATAAAACTGAATTTTACTCTGAAGGCATATTTAAATTCAATTAGATTAAGATTATTAGATCAAAATAATGTAAAATATAAACAATCAATGTTTCACCCTCAGCGGGACGAAGTAACATTTTTAAGTGTTGACCTGTCCGCGGTGATAAAAAGTTAGGAGCCTTAAAGTACTGACTACATTTGGAATCCTGATTTGCAAAGCGAATAAATAATTATTTTTCATACTTAGTTTCACTTGAATTAAAATAAACAGACAAATTGTTTTAAGATTATTATTTTCAATAAAAAAATTTAACGTAGTTTTTGGCAAAAGGTAGGAAAAAAATGACATTTCAAAACATTCTCTTTTATTGGAAAATGCTTCTATAATAATAATATTTTACCTATGTATATATTAAAGACTTCTGTACGGAACCTGAACTAGGAATTTTGAATAATTTACATTTTCAGTCCTTATATATTAGTCCTTCACGGTTATTATTCAATAATAACTGGTGTTTTTTTTTAAATTCTCTACTCTGATATACTAAAAGGAATAAATACACTTTTGAATTATATTATTCAAAAATCTTGTGGTTTAGACTCTGTACAAAAGTTTCGATTATACATAGGCAAAATATTATTACAGAAGTATTTTTCATGAAAAGAGAATGTTTTGAAAATGTCATTATTTCTTCATTTTTTGGCCAAAAAATGACATTAAAATTTTTTTTATCGTTATAAAATTCTTAAAAACAATTTTATTTGAATATTCTAATTCAAGTGAAACTGAAAATATCAAAAAAATTGTTCATTTAAAACGCGTTTGCAAAATCATGGTTCCAAATGTAATCAAATATCTTGCATTTTATTATTTATTTAAATTAACAATTATTTTAAATATGATTATTCCTTCCTACGAGACCCATTTCACCAAGTCTTTGTTAAATTTAAAAAAGATAAAGAAATTGGTTGTGAAAGCCATGATGTAAACATTGTTTACAAAAACATACCAGGACTTTGTTAAATTTAAAAAAGATAAAGAAATTGGTTGTGAAAACCATTATATAAACATTATTTACAAAAACATATTTTATGGTTAAAAAATCAGACAAAAATTAGTTAAAATACTACACATATTTTTTGATAGCGAAACTTAAATTGGGTTTAATACCTACCTCTAAAATTTGAATTAAAATAAATTAAAATTTGAATTGAGTTTACTACAGGCTCACTATTTTCCGTCAGTTTAAAACTTGAATTAAATAAAGCAAAATAGCATCTAGAAATGAATTAAATTAGATTTAGGGTTAATTTTTTTGCACGTATATTTCTTTTATATTTCAAAAACCTCAATATAAAAATTTGTAATGATATTCCACACTCGTTTTTAAAAATAAGCTTCATTTTTTTCTCTGAAAATACTTCAGTAATATACGATAATGTATTCGAACTCGAAAAATATTCTTCGAAATTACTTCAGCATCTTATTACAGTTAGTTCAAGGAACATTTATTAAACACTAAATGAAAATCCACCCCAATTTACTCAAATCACCAACGAATACCCAGTACCTTAGCAATATATTTCAAGTCCCAGCGAATGATACTCGTGGGACCAATCAGGAGTGAGCTATAAAAAACCGCTAAATCTCCTCTAACGATTAACGAAGAAATTGGAAACCTTATTATTACCAACATTGATATTAGCAGAAATTACTTTTGGTAAAGATTGGCTGAGAGTTAATGATGTCAATGAATAACAATTTCAGTTGGGTCTATTTAGAAGGGATTAGATTTAAAGTTTATTTGAGCTATTTTAACTGAATTCATTTACCGTTAAACTTGTTTGTGTGTATTTTAAAGTATTTAATTTAACTACGCGGTTCGATTAACACTGAAAATAATCATATATATAAATATGAGATTAAAAACTGTTTAAATAAAGCTATGGTTTATTTATTTTTTAATAATATTTTCATCAATAGAGAAAATACAATTCATAAAATAATAATTAAAACAAATTTTTTTACAATTATTTGGTGAGGAGATAATGCATAAATTACTTTAAGAATTAGCAAATAAGTTATTGAATCATTTTTAAAAATTTTTTTAAGTTGATTTATCATTAACATATTCTTTAAAAATAATTGAACAAAAAAATATAAATATTAAATTTACGTTCATTTTCTTAAGAAAAATGTATCTTTCATTAATACATTATACAACTCGTAATTTTAACAAATTTAATTATTTAATATTATTAAGAAATATACGAGAAATGATTTTTGATATCAGAATTTTCCACAAGAAAGTAGTTTTAATAACTATAATCTTTACAAAAAAAGCTTGAATTTTAACAATAAATAAATAAAGAAATAATCATAATATTTCTAAAATGTGGGAAAAATTCAGATTGTAAGTGATCTTGCTTTAGAAATGAAATAATCAGCAACTATGACCAAGTCCTATATTGTCAATGAATAATGAAATTTAGACTTACCAACTATCGCATACAAAGTTTTCGGCTTCAAAAATTCATAATTAATAAGAATTTTATATTTTACTTCTGATATTTGTTGTTTCAAATTCTTCTTCAACATTTTATGCAATTCCAAAGTCCTTCTGATCACTTTTAAGACCTTCCGGATGTGTTCTCTCTAAATTTTCTAATTCTTTATTACACATAAATTAATATAATTATGTTAATTTATGTGATTAGTTAAGTATTCAATTTCTTCTTAGATTATCATCCACGTTTGGGAAATTTTAATATGAATAATCAAGAAAGTAATCATTTAAGCAATTTTTAAGAATAAATCAACAAAATAAGCGCTAGAATAATATTTTTGGTACTTACGTACTATCGCAACAATGGCCAAAATATATTAATGACTCGCCAAGTTGGCAACACTGATTTCCCATGCGTCACACGCGCTGTATTGGCAACCAGGTACTTCGTTTCATAAAATGTCGCCAATAGGTTGCGATAATACATAAGTACCATGTTTTTAAAACATCTCACTACAAAGCTCTTTTTACAATCGAACAAATTAAATATTTTTCTTAAACGCAAAATATAATGTCGTTGCCACAAACGATTTAACATAAACATAATAAAATGATATGTTCAAAAAAAAATTAATTAAAGTCACGTGACACTAGTATTTTAATTTAAAGTATTATCGTTAATTTTATCAACTGCTTTACCATATAAATCATCAATGGCTGAGTATATTCTGATAAAGCAGCATTATAGTTTAGATTAAATTATTGTTGAGATAATACTTAAATATTTTTTAATGCATTTTACATCTTATTCTTAAATAATTATTTACTGATAATTATGACTATTCAAAAACCGTAATTTTTAAGATAAATAGTTATTATTTTGACAGCGATAGTTATAAAAACATACTCTTGCCCATTTTTATAATGATTCAGTGACAGACGATAATTTTCAGAGAACAAAATTCTTATGAAACTACAAGATAATTTAGTTTTAAAATTACTTTTATCTCTTATGTCAAATTAAAGTACTTAGACGATAATTTGCTTTATTATATCAATTTTAAATTTCAGTTTTTAAAAAAGGAATCTTTTTTTTTTTATTTAAGTTTTATTATAATGATTTTTAAGTCTAAATTCAATAGAAAACAAATGGAAAACTGATTAGACTAACATTTAAAAAAAGGTGCTTTACTCTTAACCGAAAACATAAATAATAGAATTTTCCAAAACGTTTTTGATATTTATAGATAAGTTATACTGTAAATAATATGTATATGTGTGAAACTTATTTTAACTCTCATTTCGAAGCAATAATTCAGAGTATAGGCTTTTGTTGCAAGACCATATTCCAGAATGGAATTTTCTGTACTCTTTATGTGATTATTGAGCAAAATAAATATATTTACCCATTCAAAGGAATAAAAAGAACATCTTGAAGAAAATGTAAAATAAAACTTTCCATTTTATGTCGGGAATGAATAATAGTGCAATATTCATATTATGTTTTATCCAAACATTATTCATCAATTATGCAGATAAAAATTATCCTCGAATGCCACTATGTATGATAAAAATCTAAATCATCTCTAAAATTATCTTAAGATCAAGTCTTTAATAGCAGAAATCCTTCTCAATCGAAATATAAATTAAGTTTTTTAAAATGGATGTTGTTGATTATTCTTCCGTAATTTTCCGAATACTTCTTATAAGGTCTTGCTTTCTTGCATTAATTAAAAATGAATTATTAATAGACGCATTTATAAACTTTAAGTACTGAAAAGTAGTCAGCAAATTTCGTCGATAATTATTTAATCTATTCAAAATTGTATTTAATTTCTTTAAACGAGATTAAAATACTTCAAGTTTGATTTACGCGCGAGATGAGTAAATAGTGTATTAATCAATGAAATAACTGCTTATGACGAATAACCAGTTTCTAAAAATTAAAGACACAAAATTTAATGAATCAGTTCTTTTTAAATACATCATTGAATCCTATAAAAAGTAATCGTTTTTAATAAAATAAATTATTGAAAAATATTTATATAATTTAGCTAGTTTTAACGTAAGTTTTATTGGGATAGAAACACATTTTGCAGTACAAGAAATTGATTATATAAATGAAAATAATCAGCAAATATAGTGTCAGAATTAAAATTTATGAAAAGACTGTTAGTAGACTGTTGTAGACTGTTAGTAGACTGTTCTAGTAATAGAATGTTAGAACCTAAAAAAATAGTTTACTTCATTCCTTTGTTTAAAAATCTATCTTTGCTGAAATTAACTACAATTCAACTGAAATGTCTCTGTAAAAGTTGTTTCTCTGCTACATCACTTAGAAGGCAGAGAAAGCACGCCATCCCCAAAAATGTGATAAAGAAAATCAAGCAGTAATCAATTGATTAAAAAGTCGATATCTGTAGGAAACATTTCATTGACAATGTTTAAAATAATTCAGAATATTGCATTAAATAATTTAACTGAAAAATATAAAATATAATCCAAATACATTACTTAGATAAACGTAAAGGTAATTTTGTTTACCTCCATAAGTATCCCCTTGGTTTAATATATATATATCTAGCTAATATCCTTTCCCCTTTCTCCACAGAGCCTCAAATACAGTTGCAGATCACAAGATTAAAAGTCCAGGTTGTTCTTTGACACTTGATTGCAATAAGCAGGACAAAACCCCACTCACTCGCTTTCTCAGGGGTCATCTTAGATGTGTAACATATACTGGTGGTGCCAAGAGCTATCCAGCCACTGGACTTGCTTCCCTGGAACATATTCAAGAATGCCTGGAGTTCTTTAGCGGGACCTTGCGAGCAATCCAAAGTTGTTTTTATATTTTCTTGGGATATATGAATCCTTGGACCTGATTTAACCCTGCTGATCTCCGGGGATAGGCAACAACAAGATTTATCAGTAGTTCAATTTTACGATTAATTTTTTCTTAGCTTTTTTAGTGTAATTCATTCCTGATATAGAGAGCTTATTAATCTGATAATTTCAAGTCGAATATATCTATTATAATGACTTCGAGCTCTAAGTGCAGATTATAGTATTTGAATCTAGAACATTTGTATAATTATGGAAATACTGTCAGGAAAAGCTTACATTTAATAATTTATTTAGTCAAATGAGCTCTTAATTATAAATTAAATGCATCTGCATCATTATTTTAACATAACTTTATTCTTTATATCCAGTTTGATAAAATAAAACCATATGAAAATTTAATTTACGAAAAATGAAATAAATAAATATTTCTCCATAAGATATAGATAGACGTAAACACATTTAAATTAAGTAAAAATGCTTTTCTAAACAAATCTAACTAAATCGGGGAAATAAAAGTTTGCTGAAATATCCGAGATAGCATACCAATAACTCGGCATTAAAGTATGACTAATAGTTAATGTACTAAACAAGTCATACACTAAAAACATCATTTTGAAAGTATCCTGTAATTATCCGTAGATAAAAGTAAACAAATAAATTATTCCGAAAATACAGTTCCTCTCCCATTCATTACTTTTCCACCAAATCATCTAAAAGCTTTGGCGACAATATTCTTCAAAACTTATGTTTGGCAGCTTCATCTACGAGTTCATCCAAGAAATGTTATACGGGTGAAGCTTATTTGGCTTATGTGATCTTTCTTTATGCTCTCCATAAATTTTTGATCCCCAATAACAGTTTCAGTTAAATTCAGACATATTACGGTTGGATAATTTCAAATATCTTTGATAAATAAAACCCCGAAAAAATTTCAGAGACAAAATTTTTCCTTTATTAGTGGGTTTTTATTCTTTTCGGTCCAGAAATGTGGATTTTAATGTTATTTTAATAATGACAAATTCTTCCAGGAGGCAAATGTTTGAGTAAATTCTCATTTCTAACATATACTTCAAATCTTTTAATCTGCATTTACAAGTAAGAAATTTGTATTCATTAAGCTTTAAAAAACGCTAAACAGAACTGAAAAAAATGTCGTGAAGAAACTTTATTTATAATTTTTTTATTCAGAGAAAATCCTCAAGATTGTATGTATGAAGGAGTTTGGGGAAATATAATTTGTCGTGAATATTTATTTTGCTTTTATACAACTATTTTCGCATTGGTTTAGGGCATAGATTCTCAACGTGGGCAATAACGCCCCCTTGTGGGCGTTAGAGGTTTTCAGGGGGGCAGTAAAAGATCCAGAGAAAATTAGGGTGCGTTGAGATTGCACGGAGGGGCT
Organism: Trichonephila clavata; assembly: GCA_019973975.1. Classification (NCBI taxonomy): domain Eukaryota; kingdom Metazoa; phylum Arthropoda; class Arachnida; order Araneae; family Nephilidae; genus Trichonephila; species Trichonephila clavata. Next base: position 19,287 of record BMAO01029858.1, on the reverse strand, counting down.
TGGGCACAGATTAACCAAATATAGTCTAAAAAAGACTTAAAAAAACTAGCTGATTATGTAATAACAAAAGTAAACTTTAATACTGTTTACCTTATGTTGATTGTATGTATTTAAATCATTTCTATATCACATGTACGAAAAATCACATATTTCAGTAGTTCGGGAAGTGGATAGAAAACGTAAAGATTACATTACATATTCAGACCTACATTAAAATGAATGATATAGTAAATTTTAATTTCTGTAGTATACGTGTTGTCTGAGCATAAGGAAAAATGTTTTGTCCACTGCATTTCATGACATATATTATCCAGAAACATAAATATTTTAACCAGGAATTAACGTGCGATTCTTTAAAGACTCAAACTGTCAATTTATATTTATTTTGAAACCAATAGTTTTTATTATGAATTACTTCGTATCGTAAAAACCCCTGCCTTTCTTTATAACAGGCAAGCTAAAACTTTTATTCCACTCCTTTAAATGAAGAAGAAATTCAGTAGCATTTCAATTCCAACACTATCCTAGATATGACTAAAATATATCATATTACACATTTAAATATATTTGTGGCAATAGCTATTTCAGATTCGCAAGTAAAAAATTTGGGGCTTTAGAAAAAAATAAAATTAAAAAATATATTTTATTAGTAACAGGATATTTTTTTTAAACTTAACTCTTGTTTTCACTATGTATAATGTACACTCGTTTCTGTAGAGTGGAAAGGGGTGGTACCGAAATATTCACTAGAAAAGGGGGGTGGTATCGAAATATTTACTAGAAATAGGGGCGCCAGTTCAAAAAAGGTTGAGAACCTATGGTTTAGGGCAACGTTTCTCACACTGTGGGGCGCAACCCCTAAGGAGGCGGGATAACCCTACGTGAAGGACGCGAGCTTACAAAAAAGTCGAAAAAATATTTTAAAACAATTATCAATTTACTGAAAAGAACCAAAACGAAATACATTCTGATATAATAAAATATAAAATAGACATAGGGGACTTATAAATATAGACTTATAAATGCATCAAGCACTGCACAAAATATTTGGTAATTTATTAATTCTGAATTAAAAACCAGTTTAGAACTTACTAGTGACTCCCATGGGCTTGTCATGTACAAAATTTAATACATATCTTGATAACCCGTACAGTTTATAATTACCGTATTTTAGCTTTAGCGCGTCATAAAGTACATTATTATTGCGTTCAGTACATTGATATTGTAAGAGGAAGGGGGAAGCAATTCGATGAAAATTATGACTGCAAATTGGATCGCAAATACTGAAAGTTTAAACAGGACTGGTTTAGGGAAATTTAAAAATTTCACTATAATGTATATATATACACACACACCTCGACTTACACTTTTCCGTTTTATATTCCAAATACGTTTCATTTTAATCTCATTTAATACTAATTAAAATATAATTATAGTTAAACTCAAAATTTATAAATTGAAAATGAACATTTACCAATTTGATAATTTGTATAACAACGCAAAAAAAAAATGAGAGGTGGTATCTATAATATGCAATATTTTGAAGTAATGAACGAACAAAAATTGAACACATAGATTTTATAACATTCAAGATTAGTACCAAAATAAAACTGCAAGCATTCAGTAGGAAATATTTTGAAATAAAAAAGAAAAAATCGCCTAATTCTTTTGAAAAAAATTATTTAAAATAAACAAAGAAAGGTGCGGGCTTTAGTAGGGGGATTTTAATGATGCTGAAAATCGACAGCTTCCATATCCTATGATTATGCGACATGTTAAAGATTCATGGAGTGCCTGTTTGGCTTGGGTGCTCTCGGAAAAATTAAATTCCTAATACAATTTAGCATCGTTAGAGCTGGGGAGGAAACTGGATGTCAAAATTAAATTGTGGCAATTCGCATCCCCCTATATGGTGCCACACTAAAAAGTAATACCAGGTCTCGGGGAATGTACTACGTCGGCAATAGTAATTCTCAATCTGCAGCCCCATTAGAAATAAGATTATTGTATTTGTACATGCATGGGAACAGTTTCTTACGAGGAGTTGCATATCTTGACATTTTGCAAAGTCTTCTTTATTTGACATATTAGTTGATAGTACAATACGCAAGTACCAAAAATTCTTACTATAAGACTGGAGACGTATTTTTTTAAGACATATTTTTTCTAACACGCTATGAAATTTCCCACAACTACTAAATTTTCTTTCCCATTCATCTTTCTTTCCTATTAAATGTTTGGACATGAATGGAATTTAGCCAATGTATAGCTAATAGTTTTGCCAAGTTTCCACAAAAAAAAGGTGTGTGTGTGTGAATGACAATTGTAATCAAAATACGCTCTAAGTGGGACTAAATACATGTGTGATTGCTTTGTTTTCTATCGAGGGGATTTTCAACAGATTAAAATGTAACGAAAATGGAATTTAAGGAAATTAAGGAATTAAGAATATTTTTAAGCTGACAGTACATAACGATTGATTGATAAATGAAAATTTGAAATCCATTTTATTATTTTAGATTCTAGGAATGTAATTACTGTTGTAAAAAAATAATGAATATACTTAGTTTTTTTTTTTTTTTTTTTTTTTTGCTTTAAATAAATATTTTTTATTAACTAAAACAGAACTGTTTTTTTTTAATTATTAATCATTAATCGAAAATAGAAATTTGAAAATCTTACCCCGTGGAAAAAGCGAAAAAAACAGTATTACACTCGAAAAAGACTGCAACACCATCTAAACGGTGGGAAAAGAAACCTAAATGATAAGGAAAAGCAGTGGAAGAAATTTCAGGAAAGGAAATTTTATTGGCATAAAAACAGAAATCAATAGCATCACCCGCACTCACGCACACATACAGAGAAGCTTTGGCGTTGGAAGGGAAAGGGAAAATTTCCATGTCTCGGAAAAAGCCAGTGCAACGCCGGGCTAAGTGGAGGGAAAATAAATCTACCGAACGGACAAAAAAAAGGAGTTTGAAAGTTGGAACCTTAATGATATTAATATAGAAATCACACACACCAGGAATTGCTGACACCAATAAGTGAAGGGGAAATTTCCTTGGACAAAATGTAATAAACTCGAAATAATAAATCTCGTTCAAGATGAAATCCGAAACCAAAAGACAACCCAACTCCTTCAACTTTTTTTAACTACTGTAATTAAAAAAAATTTATTCAACCAGAATACAGAGAAATATTAAAACCAATATTAAGAAAAAAACAGTCATCTTTTTGGTATAAGAATTAAATATTTATGTTCCAATGTGTGTACATTTCAGTGATAGAATAAGTATATCTCTCTTAAACTGAGTAAAAATTATTTCAATTCTTTAAGTAATGAGAATTGAATATTAATAAATCATATAAACAGATAGAAATCAATATCAAGAGAAAATATGATAATTCAATCAAACAAATCATGCTTATGACCGTGATATTTGAAAAATACATGCATAAAATAAAATTTTGCTCGAACTATTGCAACAAAGTACAAAATTAAAAAGATCGTAAAACGATTAGCGAGCAGAATTTTTATGGTAGCATAAACTTGTGGTGAACGCTAATTCACACGTTATTGACTAAGCTTTACGATTTAATTTTTATTTATCGTTTGCTCACATTTGCTCGTGATGTAATTCAATATTCAATTCGTTTTGAAATATATCGCTTGGTTAACAGCGAAAATCGCGAATGCAATAAGTTTTTTCTCTTTTTTAAAAGAACAAGAGTTTTCTATTTTATGCCCCCCTGAAATGTAATGATCTTGGCTTCAATAACACAAACAAGCTGAAGCACCCGTTATAAGTTTCATATCTTAAATATATTTATTGCCCATTAAACCCAAAACATTAAGGGGAAAAAAATTCTAAAGATATAAGCTCACACAAGTTTGAATCATATTGGTGTATAACACGCACTTTTAACCATAAAAATAAGATCGACTTTTAAGGTTGTGCGTTATACACCAAGTGTAAAAATGAGAGCATTAAAAATAAAGAAAAGATGAACATAAAAAATTAGATTTTAACATATGCATTTGGCCTCCTTTTGTAGATGCTTTTTTACCTTCTAAAATCCACATATTTCACTGACACTTTAAATTTACTTTGAATGGTTTATTGATACATACATCAAAAGGCTGAACTAATGGCGATCATCAGGCTGGAATAAATGCCATGTATGTGTTGAACTCAGTCAGAAATGAGTTCGTATTATCCGTTCAATGGAATCTGAACATGTCCCATATTAAAAGACTCTCTGGATTCCTTTAAACAATTGAATGCTCTCACTAAACATTTCTTACCTACAATTTTACACCGTTTTTGTCCATTCAACCTATTTTTGCGCATATGAATGAAAATACCTTTCGAAAATTTAGATTTCGACATTGTTTTTCAATTCCTACTATTAGCGCTCTCTCTCTATATATATATACTTATATATTTACTACGTTACTAAAAATACTAAAAAACTTGACTACGTTAATAAAAATACTTTCTATTCATCCAATCAAGTTCAAATACATTTTTTTAAAACTTGCAGTGGATGACACTTAGTTTTTTCAAATATTGATTCTTTAATTGCCGGTTAATTAAATTAAACATTGGTTTTTCAGCCAAACTAGCCAAACCGGGTGTGCATTGTTACAGAAATGCAGACAAGCCATGCTCTTTTTTCAATTCCTACTATTATAGTTCACTCTCTTTCCCTATATTATATATATATATATATATATCTTGTTCAAATTTTCAATCGTTAATAAAATACTTTCTATTCATCCATTTAAAGTAGGGATTAACTTAAATTTTTTTTTATCTTCCTTGTTTTTTTTTAAATAACTACGAGTTTTAATGTTATACTGTTCACTTAGCAGAAGAGCACTACGGTGAAATGAGATATTTCATGACGTGTTGTTTTCGTGTTAACCCTTTTCATCAAAAGGTAAAGTACAGGTACTTTTCAGTTTTTTTTCCTTTTAAAAAAGGGTGCGCGTTATACGGCGAATACATCTAAAAATAAATATTGCAACTTGAAAGTATAGGTGCGCATAATACTTCGAAATATACAGTATGTATACAAACTAAATTATTTTTAAAAAATATATTCTTAAATTTTAAAATATTATTTACCGTAAAATCCGGCGTATAATGCGCACCCATACTTTCAAGCTGCAGTTTTTCATTTTTAGATATATTAGCCGTATAACGCGCCTCTCGACGAAGAAACCTGAAATGTACGTGAGCAATGCTCTGATGTTTTGAAGTCCTTTACTCGAGGTATTATTTAAAACTTTACAAAAAAAATAGTATATTTCTAGTATTGCAACCCTTTAAGTTCATAAGAGAAATGTCATTTCTTTTCAATAAGCAGTATTTCGATCTATGAAGAGGTCTAATTTTTTCCTATACACATCTTTTTTTTAAAAAGCTCGCGATTTTATACACGGCGTATAACGAGCACCCATACATTTCGATTTTATTTTTTTATGTAAAGAGTGCGCGTTATACGCTGGATTTTACGGTACAATAAATTTTCATTTCAATGAAGAAAGATGAAAGACAAATATGGACGAACTTCGAATTTTTAGAGCTTCATCTAAAAATTACAACTTGAAAGTTTGATATCCTAGGCAAGCATACGTCAGCAGTATTAAAAAAGCGCCACTATACTCAGTGTAAATTAACACTAAATCACCGTGCTAGCGACACATGCAAAAGGAAAGCAAATAAATGAATTAAAAATAATTACTCCCATAAACTGCTAAGAAAGAATAAGAAAATAAGGATCAGTAATTAAATATTAAAACACCAAACTTTCAGATCCTTCTTTACCAAATAAAAAAATAATTCGAAATTTCCAATATCAATAAACTGTAACCCTATACTCTGAACGCACTTCAATCCAAAACCCTGCTGTCTCTCAGCATGCAATAGCAACCTCCAGATGTTTTAGTTTCTGACAATTCATTATTTATGGATGAATACAAAATAATTAATGGTGTCAAGATAACCCTCGCAAGCAATAACCTACTTCACACTGACAACTACATTTTGCTAATTATTATTTTTTTCTAGAGAGAAAAAGAGTTATTTGGCTGCACGGGAGGGTCTGGTTCTTTTCGTTATTAGTTGCGAGAGTATTTGGTATTCCATTTCTTCATGTGTACGTTTCAAGGTAGGGAAAAAAAGGTTCTGCTTAAATCACAATTTTTGCACGCGATTGACGCTTCTGGAAATAGCCCAGCCTTGTAATCTTCCATGAATAGTTTTCAAGTGAAATCTTTCATTTCTAAGTATTGTATGAAAGGTGGTTGCTTAAACATTCATGTATCCTGAAAATGCATGAACATTTTTGCTGCATTTTCCTATTTTTCCCCTTTCCTTTTCGTTAAACAGAAAAGTTGTAAACAAAAGTATTATTCGATTGTTTAAAATAAGGTAAAGAACATTCGGCAATACTATTCATCAGTTATTTTTTAGATCAGAAGATTTCAACCATTTTAATTCTTTGTTGAGTGAGTACGTGTGTACGGATTTATTTTTTCACCATAAACAACTAATATTTTTTTTTTTATTTCTATTTACAATTCAGAGAATAAAAATTTGAATACTCTCTCCGCTTTAAAAAAATTTCGAGTTATCCCTTTGATCATGCAAGAGAAAAGCGAATAAGTGATTTTTATTTAGAACTAGCCGTTTCATGATGATGTATGACTATACATTTCTTTTTATGTTATTGATATCTAAGGCTTAGGATTAAGTTTTTGATTGTATTCAAAAACTTTTTTTACAACCCTCACCTCTCGATTAAGCAGAACAGGACTCAAATTTATAAAATGGAATGAATTCAATCTTTTACGTCCTCGTAACCCCACCCTTTGCTAGTCGATTTCCGTAAAGCCCCGTTCATAGCAAATCTCTACTCAACAAAAGAAATGTACTTGCCAAACTTCAAGTCTGTAACCCTAATAATTCAAAAATGGGAATTTTCATCTTAAACGTACCCCACCCCTCCCTGAGGGTTTTCTTGCAAAACCCTTTATTAAGCGTTGCCAGATGTAGCAATCGTTTAGTGAACATGAATGGGAACGGTTTTTCACTAATGACTGTTTATCACTGTATTCGACAATTTTGCACTTGCGCACACAATCTTTTCCTTAAAGCAAGAGGGTTTTAAAAAAAATCACTAAAAATTAATTCAGGGGTTTTTTTTGACGGAAATATGTTAACGGCTCTTTTGAAACATCAACATAACAACCTGCGAAATTTTGGAGCAATACAGTATAAAAATACATACGTGTACAAATACTTAAAATTTGAAAATCGTATCTCTCCATAATACAATATACAAACGTCCAAATTCATATATAAGATGCGTAATAATACTGAAATATTATTTTTCCTTTTATCACAAAACTTATAACTTTATGTGCTTTAAATTACTATATTTCGGTAACTTATAATAAATATGTGGAAATTTTTAATGTTTCACAAATATCCTCCTCAATACTTCATCAAATAAACGCCAGCATCAACTTTATTCAACTCATTTTTTATTCAATAAACACTTCTGTAATAAGATGCGAATTTTACTATCATACCACGAAATCCAAATACAAAAAAATTCAAACTATAGAACGACTTCTTTTAAAAATTCTATTTCCAATCAGTTGTCAATCGAAAACTACTTATATAAATAAAAATAAAGCTAACATTATAATCAAAGAAATGTAACTAACAAAAAATTTAAGAAAATATAAAATAAATAGGACGAAAATATTTTAAAATATCTTTTAAAATCATATTTTTAAACATATATTTAATTAGCATTCTAATTAAAATTAATTTTAGAATGATAAAATAAAGTTTTCTCGGTGGCGGCTAACGTTAAAATGAGGAGTGCATTTGGATTTTTTTTAAAAAATTGCTTCAATAATAATAAATGCTTGAATGGTTATAAGACAGATACAGAAACAATTCCTAAAATTAAAAAACATAAAATAAAAAGGCAAATTATTTTTTTTACATTGTATGGTAAATGATAGGATATTAAATATGACCAAAAATATTACGCAAGAAACAAAAAGATTTTTAAAACAGAAATATAATACATATGTTGTTTATATTGCATATCGGAGCAATTTTCTGAAAGATACAGCCATATTTTCTAGATTTTATCAATTATTTAATAATGAAAATAGCGTTTTTATCATATATATATTGAAAGGAATATAGAAAGATATATAAAGAGATGTGGAAATAGAGAAAGTGTAAAAACAAAAGTTTAATTTCAAAAGCATTGCGATAGCAATTCATTTTAAAAATTTTAATCTCACTCTCAAATTATATCCCATAAAAGAGATATAACATACAAAATAAAAAAATTATTTTAAAAGTTGTTGAAACTTAACTAAATTTATTCATTATGAAATCTTTCTAAAATTGTAATTTATTGTAAATCCAATTCAAACTTATATGATTTTTTTTAAAAAAAAAAGACTTTTTAAAAATAATATGAAATAATAAATAGAGTTTTTTCACCACTTTTGTAGTCGTCTTTACAATTAAACGAAATTCGGAAGTGTTTAATCATTTCCAATATTGCTTACCTGAAAAAGAAAAATTGAAAAATATGAGCTATACATGTAAAATTACAATGAAACATCAGAAATCAAATAAGGAATTACTACTTTTACATAATGAAAAGAATACAATAATATTAGTACAAAAACTACATAAAGTACAGTAAAGATACTTCTAAGCTTATAATAGACTAAACAATGTAAAACTATAATCATAAAATCATATTCACGTTTCATAATTTCTTCAAGAAACTGTTTTTGATTGGGGGAAAGTGCAGAAAACATTTACATTATCCGATTTTCATGTAAAATAATTTTCAAAATAAAAATTTAAAATAAAAATTTAAAACACTCCCCAAATAAAGCTGTCTATATTATAGTAAGGTATTTTAACATGTAAAGAAAAAATTCCCTCTTTCTACTTTTTTCCCTCTCCTATTATTACTAGCTTCGATTTGATGAAGAAACGGTTGTCACACTCGCTTCTTTTAAAAGGTAAGTCTTTTTGCTGTCGAGATACATAAAGCGATTTTTAGAAGGGATTTAGAGAAGGGTGTTTTTTCCCCGCTCTACTACTGCAGTATACAATAAAATACGTTTATCGCGAAAACGCTTAAGAAGAAATATCAGTTAACGCGAAATAGTACAACAGTTCCGACAAGCTACTAAGTATTTTCATGCATTTTTTTTCTTAACGCGAAACGAAAATCGCTTAACACGAAAATGATTTTTTCCCCCCTGGGAATGAACAAAATACGGAAAACACCAGCCGAGCAGGATAGATTTATGAGAGATGTGAAATGAAAGAGAGGTGGTTTCACATGTTTCGTAGAAAGGAGACTAACTTGACCTTGAAATACCCTCAGAATAGCCTGTGACCCGAGTCAATTTTGTTTATCTAAGCTTCTTTCACCCTCCACCCCCACAAACGCTATATAAAAGCATCCCATCTGTCATCAGTTGGCTTTGGTATTCAATGGCGAGTACGTTGCAGATTGAGTAAAAATCAGTGAGTTTTATTTTCTATTTTAGAAGAATTCTTTTACGAGAGCACAATGGCAAAGAGCTTAGGGGCTGTTGACCAAAACATAAAATGAAAAGGGAAATCTGTAAGGATTGTGTTATTTCTCTAACTCTGCATTATCAACAATAATTATAAAAAAGGAGAGCAAATTACGGAAATGTTTGAACATAACTATGTAAATAAAATGTACTCTAATAAACATAATTTTGTTGAATATATATGCTTATTTTTTTACAATATTTTTTAACACGGAAAAGTATCTCAGTCCCCCTCAGTTTCGCGTTAAACGATTTTCACTGTACATTCCTTGATGAGTTGAGAGTCGTTTGGAATGTTTTCCATTGACATTAGCTACACATACTATTGAAAGAACATATTAAGAAACAGTCCGACTTAAAAATCCTACCTATCACTCAGTTTGAAATCGTGTAAAAGTAATTTTTTTTAAAAAAAATCACACAATTTTTTTATTTACTTTCTTGGATTGATATGATTGTATTTAAGGGGATGCGAGAAAAGGTAAGCAAAAGAGTAACAAATTATAAGCATTTCTGTAAAATTTAATTATTTCTCCGAATTTATAAATACTTTTTAATTCGAATAGAAGTAGCTGTATAGTTTAATTATTTGTCCGAAATAAAAACTACATTTTAAATAGTTTAACGAATCTGAAAACTAACAAACAATTCCTTAAAAAGACTGTAAAAAACATTCAAAATGGGAAAAGAAAAAAAGTAATCATTCAGAGCTTCTTCATTGTTTATCTCTTTCGTTTTTCAGTGTCGCTACATTCAAAAAATACAATAGCTTAGGTTTCAGAAGATAACTGGAATCCCATAGACAATACATTCACGAATTCAAAATAATTGATTATTCATTAAAGCAGCATTTTGATACTACAAAACGGCTATTGGCGGCAAGACTTTGTAATTTTGAATTGCTGTCAAGTGTTGAGGATGACTCCCAAGCTAGCACGTCCTTCTCCAAATTTTCACACCAAACCGACGTGAGAGCTTTAAGCCTCGATGGATTTGATGTTCGATAAGTTAATGCCTCGATAGATCAACTCTACGTAGCGGGTCTTTTATTAGACAAGGACTTGAACCCACGACTCGACAGAAATGAAACCGTTCACGAGTTCGTGAGCATGATCACTCGACTAACGCAGCTGCCTGAAAGTGCAAGAAATTCGCCCTTATTATCGAATTTAGATATATCGTATAATCGGGACTTGAGCCGGTGACTGTCGTGATAAATGGATAGGAAGCTCATGAAATAATTGCCCAAGGTTACAAGGGCCCTTAAAGTTTTTTTTTTAAATTTTATTTTTCATTGTACATTGTCCTGGTTTGGTGATCCTGAAGGGCAACTCTCAACTGACCCCCAGGATGTAATTGCCCTTATGAACAGAGTAGTTGCAACCCAAAAAACTTACACTTTGCAATGGATAACCGGCCCACGTAGATACCTTCGGCGATGAGCAAGCTGACAACCTTACCGCGGAGACCCGAAATTCACCTCAACTTTCCAACTGCCTTACCCTTACTGATGCTAATGCAATAGCCAGACATAAGCTCCCCTCCCATCCAGTTAAGAAGCACTTCATTCCAGATCTTAAATGTAACCGCGTAATTTCAACCTCCATAGCCAGATTACAACACCGGCAACTTTACAGGGACGAAAACATCCCCTGATGTCCAAAAAAGTTGCAATACTTGTCTTCACTGTTTTGACATTCAACTTTCTCCTCATCATTTTTAATTGTCCTTCTATACTGACTAAACTCCACATCATAAACCCCACGCACCATCAACTGCTTTATTTGACAAAGGTCGTCGACATAGCAAGGATTGTTTTTGACGCCTTCGGCGTCATTTGATTTCTCAGCACTCTGCTTGGACAAGACAACAACTGCATATTGTGTATATATCGGTGGATATTTAATAATGGTAATTTATATCCGCGATTCGCGCGGTATAATAAAAAGAAAATGTTTAAAACCCATTATTTCCAGATAATAGGAAGGATATTTTGGTATATTCAATGAATTTGAACAACAAACACCAAAAATCAATAATCACCTATTTTATTTTAATTGAGTTTCTTAGTGCAAATCTTTTGTTTATTTAAGATAACGAGAAATATCTCAGAATAAGGAAAAATATTATTCACGAATAGTAACTCCAAGTAAACGTTAAGAAAATACAAACCCCCATAGTGAAAAGCAATTCATTCAAACCAAAATATATACAGTAGAACCTGGTTTTGTGCGATTCTTTTTTTTATGAGATTTTATATTTATGCGATTTTTTCTGTGCGATAATCTTTACGCAGTAAATGAATTTCAATGGCTTTGGCGCCACGGTAATGTTTTCTATCAATGTACTAGTGGCGCGGAGAATTTTAGGGCCTTCCTGAAAAGTCAAGTTTTGATTTTAATATTCAATAAATTGGGTACATATGTATACTTGGCGTTAGTCAGGCTTTGGGCCCCCTAGAGTCCTAGCCCCTCCCCGCGAAGTGGGGGGTTTTTAGGGTGCACTCTACGCCACTGTAATGTACATATATACACTTCAAGACGCTCTGTTCATTTGTTATAAACAGTCTCCCGACAATGCACGTTCAGTTGCTTTCTCTCAACGCGGTAACGGCCCACACTTGATTGAAGACAAAACTTTCAATGACAGTGACATTATCAGTAATTTGATAGATTATGAAGACGGACAAAAAGAGCCGGATTCTCTCTTTGAGAGCGGGTAAAATATATGCAAGGATACAGCTTTCCAACAAATTGGAAAAGCATTATCTTAAAATGGATATCAATTCTAAAAGGAGTATGAAATTTCACATAAAAAGAGCTTCGATCATACATTTATGGTTATTGTGACATTTACAAGCAAGTGACCAACCGAACTTCGTCTCAAAAACTTATCTCTTACTTTATGATGCCAAAAAAATAAATCAATTGAAATTGTACCTTCAAGTGACGAAAGCGATTTGGAACTAATTCATCGCAGGATGATGAGCGCTTTGGATTACGATGAGTAGCAGTGAATTATGCATGTACATTTTGAAAACTTCTCCATGTACAAAATGAGAGACTAAATGTTTTCAAAAAGTTTTCATGTGTAATTCAATTATTTATTTTGTTATGGAAGTACTTTCTCATAAATTTCGTAAATGATTTGCGTATTTTCTAGGTGTGACTTCTTTTATGCGGTCCCTCTCCACCACATAAAAAAAATTCTGTAGTATTTCGACGAAGCTGTTTGCTATATGTAAGAAATTACGAGATTTTCGAATATTTTTTGTACGATTTTTTTTTATGCGGTCCCTATCTACCACACAAAAACAGGTTTTGCCTGTATATTTTTTATACCACCAAAAAGAGACTCAACACTGGTCACTCTTTCTTCACCTCGCTATTTTTTCTGAGCAGATTTTAAAATTACTTGAGTTGTAAAATTCTTAAAGTAATTCCAGCTTTTGGTTGTGTTTCAAGCGTGGTTGTTTGTATTTATTTTATTTTTTGGTCGCGCGCGCTTTGGAATTCTTCAGGAAATGTTTAGAAGATTTCACCATGGGGAAGGAAATATCCATAGAAACGCGAAAAACATTACAGCATTGAAAACGAAAATCGTTTTGTGGAATATGTGAAATTGTTAACCGGTCGAAAATATCACTGCTAAACATTCCAAAAGTAAAAGCAAATTACGGAAAATAAGGATATACCGAAACAGTTCTTTTTTAAAAAGAAAAATGCATTTGTCCACATTTACTTCAACTCAAAGACTACTAAATTTTCACCTGATATCCCCCGCAAATATAAAAAAGGAACCCCAAACCCCAGAAAAATTACAAGAGTTTAATATCACCATAATTTACAGAGGAAAATATCTAGAAAAAAAATATTTCCACATCTGAACCACAATCCATCAATAAATTTATAATTCGATAGAATAACCAAAACATAAAAAATGTAACAAATTAAATAATTTACAAAATATTCAAGCAAGCAATGGGTTTCAGCAAACTTGAAAATTTGGATACGGGGAAATGCCAAATGTATAACGATTTGTGATACTTACGTATACCTTTGACCAATTTAGCTAACTGAAAAAAAGTCGCCAAATGCTGCCATCATTATTATTGTGTTTGAATATGCGAATGAACGGTTTTTCACTATTGGCCGCATATCGTGGCATTAGGCGACGTCTTTTGATTTGATGAAATTGATCGACAGTATAGTACATAAGTATCCGATTTAAAATTGACTAATTGTTTCTTAATGTCGCAATGAGAAGCAATTGGCTACGGGTCTGAATTCTGAACCTTGGTCAAGTGATGAGGACAACCCCTCTCAAAAATTTCCTTCTACGTCAGCATGAAAGTGAGTGAGAGTTAAATTAACGTCTCACTACAAAGCTACACGAGGGTTATTTGCGACGGACCTTGTCATTTTGAGCCATAGTCAAATGGCGAGGACGACACCTGAGATGGAAATCCCCTCTCCTGAATTTCCCACCACACCAACGTTCGGACGTTTGAGCCTCGACAGATTTAACGTGCAACAGCCTTTCTACATGGCGGGTCTTCAGTGGCACTAGGCTCGAGCGCATAACACGCCAGTCAAGAATACGGACTTGTGGTTGGCGTGTTGACATGAAGCCAACGTGAAGGTTAAAAACTTCGACAGATTTGACAAGCAGCAGTCCCCCTACTTGGCAGGTTGCACAACATTAAATAACATTTATATACAGTAAAATACCTTTAACGTGAAAACGCTTAAGACGAAATATCGGTTAACACGAAATAATATAACAGTCCCAACACACTATGTATTTTCATGCATATTTTTCTCTTAACACGAAACGAAAATAGCTTATCACGAAAAGATAACCCCCATCTGGGAGTAAACAAAATACGGAAAACACCAATCGGATTGGACAGTCCTGCTATATCCAGAAGAATTCTTTGCAGTAGATGATAATGTGTGTATAGCCCCAATTATAGCAGACAAAGATATTTTGGAGTTTGTTCAAAGCTTAAAAAATATTATTGATACCCGATGAAGAAAATGAAATGAATAATGCAACTTCTGTTCCCATGTCATCCGAAATGAGGAACATCATGAAAAGTATGCGCATTTATTCTGAGGCATTCTAGTGGTGAAATGAATAACAAAATAGACGACATCGAATAATTTGTTGACAATTTGATGCTAAAAAAGACAATTCAAAGAAAAATGCCAGATTACTTCCTCAAAATTCAATACATGCTTTGTTTTTACAAAAAACTTAAAAACTTTGTATTAAATTTCATTAACTTCCAATGAATGTTTTTGTTTTATTTGATTTTTAATAAATGCATTCAAATAAAATGTATTCAAATGAGCTTAATTTTGCTGAATGTATGTTTTTTTTTCCAACATCCTTTAACACGAAAAAAAAATTTAATTCCCCTTCATTTTCGTGTTAAGCGATTTTCACTGTAATTTAAATCAACGCTAGTAGAAACAAGAGAGAGAGAAAAGAGTTTCTGTTCACTTTTCCTCTCTTCAAGCAATAAAACTTGAAAAATAAATACTTCTACGACTGAAGCTACTAATCCAAACAGTCCTCTAACGTAAATTGTAGCGAAAATGGATCAGAAGGGGAACGTAACTTGATATTTATGTTAAAAGATAACATCTTCAGATCCAACGTCTTCAGATACGACCTTGAACACTTTCGCACAGGCCGAGTGAAGTGACACACATCGCTCTTTGTCCGAATAATAACAAAGTACGGGAAAAAAGAATTATGTAACTCGATAACACTTGAATATATATATATATATATAAGAAAAGTACAAGTAAAGGGTTAAACAAATAGATTGCATAACTAAAAGTAAACAATCTTAAATTTCTAGTTAAACATTTAAATTAGAATGTCTCGCATAGGAGATCTTAAAAATGGGGATTTATTTTAAATTAATTCTGTTGTTGTTTCTTATCCCAGATGTGATGTAGCTCAGCTACACCATCTCCATAAAACCAAAAATCTCCAAAAAATCCAGAAATAAGATAGGATTTCCTAAAACCTCGTCATATGTAAAACTCAAACAATTCAGAATATGACTGGGAGAGGCCTGATCAGCCTCGCACCTAGGACATTCTGGGAAGACTTTCCGGCCCTGTTGAAAAGTCAGAGATTTGATGTGGCCACTAAAAAAGCGCGACAGAGCCGTCTGCTGATACCTAGGAATATTAAGTTGGTGACACCAACGAGGTTTTTTCCCAAAATACCAAGGGTGAGCAGGGGTATTCTCCAAAATGCATTCAATTCTATCCTTTTAATAGAGAAGAGTTCAGCAAAAGTTAGACAAGTGTGACCCAGCAAAGTGTCAGCAGTGGCAGACTTCGCCAATTTATCGGCTATCTCGTTACCATTCAATCCAATATGGGAGGGGGCCCATTGAAAGTATATAGTGTCTAGAAGAAAGTCGAACCACAACATCCAGAATATTTAGGCTTGTCATATCCCCAACAGTTGTCCAACGAGAAAGGTGCTGTATAGAAGCCCGGCTGTCATTTAAAATCCAAATGTCCCTGAAGACAAGGTCAGAAGCAGTGTTAATAAATTGCAATCCCTTATAAATTGCAATAAGTTTAGATCTAAAAACAGAACAGTAGTTAATAATTCCTAATCTTGATGTCATATGTACTATCAGGTGTCTCAATGTGCACGCCGCTTCCAAAAATACCACCGTCGCTCATGCTGCCATCAGTATAGATTTTTAATGCCACATGAGGGATGCCATCAATTGTCTCTAGAGCAACCTGTCTAGTAAATTCTGGTACATCAGACCTTATACACACCCTGGTCATTAGCTCAGTCTGGAAGTGTATTCGATCAGAGTCGAACTTAAAATGGGAAAATGGCTTTAAGGAGTGAGGTTCAACATTGCCAGAAAACAGGCCCATATCAACTGCCAAAGAATGAAGATTAAATCTATTTAATTAATGTAGCATTTGAGCAATAATTTTTTACCGCTGTCCAGAGACAAACATTGGGGTGGATCGAAAATTTTATTTTCAGGATTTCAAAACCTACCTATGCGGAAAAAAAGTTTTCTGGTATGATATAGATGAAGGGAAAAATGAAATAAAAAATTAATTTGTTTATGTTAAGTACTGCCACAGAAGGAAAATAAAGTTTGGGTATTTGAGCCTTTTTATAGTAAAATATAAAAGTAATTTTTGTTAAAGAAAAATAGGTATTTTAGTACTTTAATACTTATTGCGATGAGAGCACCTATGAAATTGTTGCAAGAAAAAACATCAGGTACATTGAGCAACTTCTTCAGTATTGAACTAATATCCTGCCAAAATAGTGATAGTGCACAATAAAGTGAAGAGGGGGGAAATGCTTGAATCGTACTGATAAACTGTGTGGGGAGAGATAGCTGGGGTTATGAAATGTAGAATGTCCATTGTACCATCAATAATCATTTACTATTTATTTATTTAGTATAACCATTGTACTATTTATCAATAATCATAGTTTTCGGCTAATTATATCGTAGAAAAAACTGTGTGGCGTACTTGATTTGTCACTGGCCTTGTACGCCCAAGTTTGCAGGTTCGACCCTGGCCCAAGTCGGTGGATTTTGATGATGCAGAAAATCGACAGCGTCCGTGTCGTATGATTATGCGGCACATTGAAGATCCCTAGAGTGAGTGCATGTGTTTGGCTTGGGTGCTTTCAGCAAAATAAAATTTCTGGTACCATTTCGTCAGAGCTCAGGTGCCTCTTTCTGGGGAGAAAACTGGGTGTCAAAATTAAATTGCGGTGTTTAGTATTCCGCCTATATAGTGCCGCACTATAAAGGAATACCAGCTCTTGGGGAATGTACTAGATCTGCAATGGTGAAAATCCGCATTGGAAATTAAAAAAAATTCGTATAGAAATCATTTTACTTTGTGTCTAAAACTATCAAACCAAAATTAATTATTTTTCCTTTTTTTAAATTTAGCCTTTTTGTGGCAATATTAAATTTCTAAAATTAAAAAAAAAAATTTTCTTCTTAATCTCCACACCTAAAGCATCTTTTCCAAACATGTAGGTTCCGATTGACAATAGTTTTCCCCCTCTCCATACAACCATGATCCACTCTAATAAGCATAAATGTACCGCGGGGGGAAAAAATCACTAGTTAGCTTGTTTTTAAAAAATTTTCAATCATGAATAGGTCACAGTTAAATAAAACTATTTCCGGTTGCTTACATGATTACATCACTGCCATAAAACTTAAACGAAAAACAACAAAAATAATAATAAATTATAGTTTAAAAAAACTAAAAAATACCCTTTTATAGTTAACGAACTAAGTTGCAACTTAATCTTTTAGTCGCCAAACCTGGAATTAGTCGCCAAATCTGGAAATGTGATCTGAAATTAGTCACCAGAAGCGAGATGGGATCTGAAAATGGGAAATCGTTAATCCTGATGATCCTGATCAGGACAACTGAACAAAAATATTAAATTATTATATTGTCATCGGTCCTGGACAAGTGAGCAAAATTTCGAATTGATCTGACCTTTTAAAGTGGGTAAAATTGAGTTCAAAGATTCCGTTATATACAAATGAAGCTTATAAAAGGGTATTAAAAAGTATATGCATAACCCAACTTATTTAATTATTTACAAAAGTTCTATTAAAAAGGATTCAAGGATTAATATTTTCCTGGGTACTAATTTGATTTCGAAGTGCTATGTGCCAAGATGGGCGATAACATTTCACAATATCGTAATCTTGATATTTTTATCGTGTGGTAATGTGGTTGTGCCATGGGGATGACGTATATTATAATTAATTTTATTGGGGTTTTTTTTCGCAGTAACTATAAATTTTAGAAGATTTTAATTCGGTTTATTTCAAAATTTAACCATTTTCTTAGCATTCATTCTTCAAGTTACTGCTTCAGTGTTCTGTTGTATTTTGTGCTATTTTCGAATATAGATAATTCTAATATCACTGATACATACCATTTTTTTTTTTTTTTTTACAGAATTACGGAATGTGAGGGTTGTGCTTTAATTATTACGGACCAAAAGGAGTACCAAATTCCCACTTTTGTTCTATTTTGTTTTCTAAAAGTAATGACTTAGTTTTTCTATTTAAACTATGATTTCGCTGATTTCGGTCGTCATAAAATGAATGTGACAAATGTGAAAGTTACATGAAAATCAATAATTATTATTTTTTTCCGATAGTAACTATTTTTTACGGTTAATTTTTTTTTTTCAATTTCATCTTTTGAAACAATACATTTTCAATATTTTACTTATTTTTACTTCTTTCTCCGGCATTTTCTTTCCTTTCCTTTTTTCTTTTTTTTTTGAATCCTGGTATTTATTTTTTTATGCTGTTCTCCACAAAAAAGAAAACAAATTTTTAATTATTCCATTGAAGTTCTAGGGTATGACAGCATTATTTCATCAGGAAAAAGCTATTCTTTATTTTCCTGACGATTAGTTACCGCTAGGCCGCCATTTTGGATTCCATATCACTCGACAACAAGCGCTGCTTGGTGAGATTAAGAGATAATGCCAGGCGCTCACTCCGGTATCAAATTAGTTTGTGTGTGACAATTTCCAAACCACAAGAAACCCTATTATCATTTAATTACTATAAC
>BMAO01029857.1:0-21983 GCA_019973975.1 Trichonephila clavata | reverse complement strand
TTGAAAACACAAGATAAATTTAAAAATACATAGTAGACCTACTATATTTGCAGTAGATTAGGAAAAATGATATAATTATACATAATGTTAACCTGAGATGGTTTAGAAATCTGTTACACAGAAGGAAAAAAATTTAACTGCATTCTGAGACCTTCGATTCAATGTTATTTTTATGCCTGACATTTTTAAATCCATTTTTGAAATGAAAATTATTCATCGGGTTTTTCTCTTTATCTGTAAATTGAATACAGGGTTCATTAGTTACGAAGGCTGTCAAAATAATTTGCATGAACGAATCTTCACAGAAAGCGAGTACATTTTAGATATGAGTAATTCTTTTTTCGACGGAGGTTTGAAAAATTAATCACATCCTTGTAAATATTTCATTCTTCCGCATACCTATTCAAGTTACTTCACCTTTCTAACTGACCAACAAGTCAAGGCCATTCAGTTTTGGATATTATTGTTCAACAAATAATCGAACTTTTTAAGGTTGTGTAAATGCATGCGCAAATGGTGTCTGTAAGATACGATTTTCTTTCCCTCCATTGGAATATTTTCAATAAAGTGAAATAAAAGTTTTAATTACCAAATCAGTTTTAATTACCATGGGTCAGGTATGGTATTCAATAGATTTTACATGCAGTTTAGAGAAATTGTATTGGCAAAAATAAACAGTTTGATCCTAAGTTTTTATTACTACTACCTAGTATATACAAGTGGACCACAAAAGTGTTCGTACACTTTAATTTTCTGTAAAATTTAATGTTTTCGACTAATAAAAATTAATATATCAGAAATGTAATTTTTCCATGATATCTGCAACTTATTCTTAATGGAATGAGCTAACCAATTTTTAAAACATAATATAAGTATTATTTAAAAAAATTAATAATCAAAAAAACTAGTAAAAAATTACGCCACGAGTCTTTGTACGCTTCAGGGGTGTAAAACAGCTTCAAGATTAAATAATTTGGCATTTTTTGATGGCATTGTGAATCATGAGCTCTATTTAAATATTTTAAAGAACAATTTGAAATTATCCGGTGAAAATTTGAATACTGTAGATAACTTCATTTTTAACAAGATAATGACACCAAGCGCACTGCTCTCAATGTACGTCGCTGGCGTCTCTACAACTGTCCCAAATTCTGAAAAATCTCCTAAATCAAGTGATTGATACCTAGTATAAGATATTTAGTGAGAATTAGATTTTAAGAAAAGAAAGCATGGCATATAAAAACAAAATGTGAAGTAAAAACATTAATCACAGAAGAATGGAGGAACATCGATGCAGAAATTACAAAAAAACTGATGAAATCTATACCAAGACGTTTAAAAGTTATTGTAGACATTAAAATATATCCTACTAAGTATTAAATTAAAAAGAAAAAAAGGCAATATTTATATATATAATATAAAGCTGTGTTGAGGTTTTTGTGAAGTGAACAAAGACTTTTGTGGCGTAATTTTTTAGTATTTTTTGGATTATTAGTTTTTTAAAATAATACTTATCTTATGTTTTAAAAATTGGTTAGTTCATTCCATTAAGATCAAGTTTCAGATATCATAAAAAAATTACATTTCTGATATATTAATTTTTATTAGTCAAAAACATTAAATTTTACAGAAATTTGCAAGTGTACGCACACTTTTGTGTGGTCCACTGCATATTACTTAATTTTAACACATTAATTTAATTGTGATAATTTAATTAATTGGTTAACTATTCATGATACTGATTTAATCGTTTGGTTAATTAATTTAATCAAATACTATTAAAAGACTTAATTGAAAATTTTTAACTGAATTTAGGTACTGTTTCTGAATTATGAGGAATCAAAGAAAAAATGCATCTAAAAGAATCGAGAATTAATACTTCAAATAAGCTGCAGTAACGCAATATTTCTGCCATTTTTTTTAATTAGTTGCTTTTCAGCTTCAGTGCGTGACTGAATTTTCACGCAGACAATTTTTTTTATAACTGAACTTTCATTGCTCGAGTCAGTATAAGCTTTGCAATAAAAAATCTGACTAACCAAGTTTTTTCTAACACTTTAATTGGCTAAATTCACGGCAGTCACGTGGTAACTATAATCAAGTGTTTTCTACTGAAATCAAATAATTTTAAATTTGGATCTAGTAAAAATTGGATCATTTTTTTAAAATAAGGATGTTCATGTATTAAGATTGTTTCTCCAAATAAAATTAAGGAAATTACCTTTATTTTTGAAAAATTAAAAGCATTTTGTTTAACTGAATGCGTTATTATAGTTAATAAATGTATATCTTTAAAATAAAGTTTCTTTGGAAAGCATAAGCTGGCAACAGAGATGTTTTAATTGATTGGCTGGAAAATCGTAATTGCATTTATCATGTGACTATTACGTCACACGAATTTATCTCATTCTTGGTCTTTTCAAAAAGTGAACTGTTTTCAAATTCCAAAATTGATTCAAGTTTATTTATCTGTTTGTTTTGTTACCGGTTAACAATTTAAAATATTAATTTCGTCAATAATTTAATTAATGTAAAAAGTAGAATTACTGTCTTGCATCTTAAAATTACATATGCAGTACAAAAAGAAGAAAGGGATTTATTTAAACACATTTCTTCCCAATAAAATAAAAATAATATTTTAAAAACGCATTTGACTTCATTGATTGCATGACATAATTTCCTTCACTGCTTTTAGATCATTTTAAGCAAACAAAGGCAAAAACTCTTGTACAAAGTTATTAAATTATTTGAAAGTAAGAGTTAGCACTCAATAAACTTATCATGTAGTTTATAATTCAAAAAGTATACACATTTTTATTTCTAATGATAAAGTGACTAGGTTCTTAACCGCGATTTTGAAAAAGCGTATAACTGAATATTTTTTATACATTTAGCGTCACAGTTGTGGATTATACATATAAAATTGTTTTTTAGAACATTATTACAGAAAAAAACTACTTAAATGCAATTTTTTGCAAAAAATGAAGAAAGGATGACATATTCTCAAAACATTTTTCCTTTAAGAAAAATGCTTCCTTACTATTAATATTTTGCCTATATATATAGCTAAAAGACTTTTCTACAGAGATTTATGAGAATACAGAGAATATGTGTGTGTGTATTTTAAAAGTGAATTTATTCATACTTGAATGTATCAGAGTAGAGAAATTTTAAACATAAACACGGATTATTATTTCAAATGATCGTAGTTCCGAAAATAATGTGAATTTTACGAAGATATTGGTTCAGGCTTTATTAAAAAAGTCTTAGCTGTATCTAGGCAATATACTATTATTATAGATGCATTTTCAATAAAAGGAGAATATTTTGAGAACTGGTCGTTCTTTCTTAATTTTTTTCTGGGATATTAAATTTAAATATTTTTTTTATTGTGATAATATTCTTAAAACTGTTTTATATGTATATTCGAACCCACACAAATGACACTAAATATCACAAAATGTATTCATTCATACTCTTTCTCAGAATGACGGTTTTGAAAGTAGTCTCAGTCAACTTTTAATCAAAAAATCTATTAAAGATTATATAAATAATTTGCAAACAATATGTACAAGTAATTTAAAATTTTTCTTGGATATTTCAACTTTAAAATGTACCTAACCTCAATACCAACTGCTTCCTAGAAGTGATATTTAGAAATAAAAATAACTCTTTAATAAATTATAGTTTAAAAAAAACTAAAACACGCTTTTATGGTTAATCGAACTAAAAAGTAAAAAAAGAACTCTTGATATAAGAATAAAATGAATAACGAAAAAATTAATGTCATTAGGGTAAAAGCGGAGGGGGGGGGGGAATAATCTCTTACTTCCGAAACGCTGAGTTAGTGTAAAAATATAGTACAAAGCACCCCATGCTTTTACCACAATAACAGTAATTTTCTCGTTAAGCATTTTATTCTTATATTAAGAATTATTTTTTTACTTTTTAGTTCGATTAACCACAAAAGCGTGTTTTTTTAGTTTTTTAAAATTATAATTTATTTTTCATTTTTATTTCAATCTACAATAAAAACACGTATTTTTAGTTATTTAAAACTATTATTTATTTATTGATGAATTAATCTCAAATGCGCCATTTTTTAGAATTTGGAATACCCATTTGCATTCTATCAGTGCGTCGATACACTGTGCACAATAGTAGGATTAGTCAACTGAAGGAAATCTCGAAGAGCTAAGGTTGAAATATTTCATGCGAAAGAAGGTGTTAAGGCAATGATATTTTTCACTAAAAAGAGCTCAATATTATCTCTGAAATTTCCATTAATCCGGTGACCTCTCTGAATCAATTCTCAGCTGTTTTGGCAAAATGAAGCAATGAGTGGTGTTTCGTTCCACAGATCCGACAAGAGAATTTAGAAAAACAGACAAAATGTATGAGTTAGCAGTTAGAACATAAAAATTTTTTTCTACATACACGAGTCTTTTTATTTATTTCCATTTTCAGAAAACTGGACAATTGTTTATATTATGGTAAGAAATTGCTGACGCACATTTCTCGCTTTTAGGGTTGTAATTTAAGCTTTTAGTCACTAAATCTGGGAATGGTATATGGATTTAGTCTCCAAATCTGGAAATGGTATAATGAATTAGTCGCCAAATCTGGAAATCGGTATTCCTGATGATCCTGACAATGGAACAGGACAATCGAACAAAATTATGAAATTATTGTATTGCCATCGCTCCTTGACATGTGTGCAAAATTTCGAATTAATCTGACCTTTAAAAGTAGGTAAAAATCGAGTTCAAAGATTCCGTTACATACAAGTAAAGCTTATAAAAGCGTGTTAATGAAGCTTATAAAAGCGTGTTAAAAATAGAAGGAAGTCTTTGCCTATAGAAACATTGACCTTAGTAAAGCATTTCCTTGCTGACTAATGTGATTGACTGGATGCAAGTATTTGTATTTCCTACCTGATACACTCATCCGCTTTGATAGAGGAGGTGTGTCAAGCGCCAAAGCCTGATATTATGAATATTTGCAATGAATAATTTGAAAAGGATTGGATGAAAGATGAGTTTTAAAGTAACGATTTTGTAATCAATAGCAAAATAGCATCCGTCTTTTTAAAATGCTCCTCTATCGTATTATTATCTCTTAAATTAGATACCTTGTCAGAAAATAGCAGAGTTGTCAAAGGCAAATGTGTATTTATAATTTATACAGTTCAGCATTACAATGTATTAGTGATTAGCTGGAATATATCAAGTATGTGCGGGAATTGAAGGTTATTCTGTTTTATTTTTGATTGTCACTGATAAATCACAAATCACGAAAATCATTTGTAAATCCCAAATGTCAAATTATAAATCACAAAATTTTCATAGATCTTTATTTATCTTTTTTTACTTGTGGATGAATAAAAATGAAAAACCTTTTAATGATAAGTTACAACACAGGTCTTTAACCTAGATTCCCTTGGGACTTCGAAAAGGATTCCGCGAGTAATCGCTTTTTTTCTTAACCAAAGTACCAAAATTTTAGTAAACTTTTAATTTTGATGAAAAAACACATTTTTAAAGGTAGTTGGTTTTTAAAAATAAATACAAATAAATATTTTTTTGATAAAATAAAATCGTTAAAGTCACGTGATTCAAGCCTGAATGGATAAACCAGAAGACTTGCCAATAAAGGAGAAGGAACAACTTATCCGCCTATCAAGAGATTCGACGTTGATGTTTAAATATTAAGCAGGAACAGCTCTTAAATTTTCGGTTGAAAATTTTCAGAATGCGTGTAGAAGTTTTTCACACAGTTAAAAACATTTTAATGTCATTCTGAACAATGTATTTAAGTAAAAATTATTTCTCTCGATGTATGCGGCAACAAAAACAAAATATGGAAGCAAATTAACGCAGAATATGAAATACAACTGCAGATAGTTTCAATATACCTAGACTTTGATGGTGTGTATAAAAAATGCAAACAGTCATTAAATATAATGCAATGGTAGATGACAACTGAAGTGAAATAGTAAATTATGAGTAAATTAATGTAATTTACAGTAAATGAGTAATGAGCAATTTTAATAAAAAATAAAGTATTTTTTAATTGTTTTCACTTAAAATACCAATAACAAGTTGAACCACTTTAAATATTATTTTAAGATACATTCTTCTGATAAGCTTCTTTTTTTTTTTTTTTTTTTTTTTTTTTGACGCATTTCCCCGGAAAGATCTTATTCAAGGGTTCCGCGAGTCAACAAAGTTTGAAGACAACTGCGTAACAATTTATGTAATTGTTATAACTCATCATGAACATTCATCATAAGTATGTAAATCATAAATAATTATAATTAATTTAATTTAATGCACTTCAATAACAATTTTAATTTTGAAAATATCAGGGCTTAATCATGCAGCTAAAGTAAAGTTTTAAATAAATTTTTTTATCGATAAAAAAAAAAAGTTTTCGGATTGCGATAAAAATGCCTAACATGGAATATGTTTAAAAGTCAAATGAAAGAAAAAAAATGGCTTTAAGGATTTCCAAACGAGAAAACAATGAGATTGCAGTATCTCAAAATTCAGAATATTTTGAACTGATTTTCAGTCATTCTTTTTAAATTCTTGATTAAATGTAGTACATTTTTGAAATGTCAAAAAAATATATAATTTTTCCGGGTGAACGTTGCTTGATCAAAAGATAAGTTTTTCATAGCTATAATTTATTTTTAAAGATTAAACTTTTTACTATTCAAAGTGTAAGCGGTTACGCAAACATTCATTTTCTGAAGACCATAGAACAGGGGTCGGCAACCTTTTAGCAGTGGCGGGCCAAACCAATCTATGCAATGTGATTAAGCATGCCACACAGTAGGATATATTTAAAATAATTCGATTCTCGCGATAATGCATTCAAAGAGTTACAGAATAGAGGTCAATAAAATAGATTTACAATTTTATTTTATATTAATTTTGCATCATTTAAAGTTATTTATTAACAAAAATAGTCAATATAAACTATATCATTCCTTTAAAATAAATTTAAAAAATTTAAATTGTACATATATGATTTATCTTTTTAACATATTTATTAAAATAAGAAATGCAGCATAAAATATAAATATTTCCTTCAATATAGTTAAATAAAAAATAATAAATGTTTTAATGCGAACCTTGTTTCTGCAGCGATCTATTTCATATCACAACATTAAGGGGTGACTTTCAATTTGACATGACTGAACATTCAGTTGTTAAACAGTTTCTTTCAAGACTCAAAATGCTTTTCATATGAGAAAAGATTTGTTCACATATATATGTAGAACCAAAAGCGGAAAGCAGAGAGTACATGCAATTTTCTCTCTTCAAACTTCAATGGCATTAATAAATTTACAAAATAGCTGTGTGATACAAAATAGATTTATGTTTAGATAGATTTAGTTATGTTTTTGACCTTACAGATTTTTTCGTAATTCCGTAATAGTCCATAATTCTTGAAGATATTTGTCAAATTTCAACTTAAATCCACTCAAAAATTGACAAAGTTGTTGAGTAGTGTAGAGTTCTACTGAAAATTACGCTGCGTGCCAAATGTGGCACTCATGCTATAGATTGCCGACCCCTGCTATAGAATCTCAATAATTCTGATTAACTAGCACTCTAGGTCGACCGTATTAAATCAAATTAAACTCTCCCAAGGTATATGTAAATAATTCTTTACAATAAAACGAGTGCGTGCCTTTAAATATAACAAAGCAATATTGTAAACAATTCCCAAGAGTTAATTCAAACCAATACATTAATGCGATATATGTATTAGATCAGAAAAATTACTTAAAATATAATGGTTGTGGGTTTTTTATTGAGGTCCGCGTTGATGAGTTATTACTATTTATTTGATTTTTTTCCTTTCTTAACTGCTTATTTTCAATTAAAATCAGGGTTGTTCTTCCAAGTAAATATAACAAAATTATATTTTACCAGCTAATAGGAATTTTCGATACAATAATTATTCGAAGTAATCTGTACATTTTTATTGAAAGAAAAACCAACCAATGTTAAATAATTTCGAATAAGAAAATACTGAGAATAGCGCTATGTAAAAATATCCATTATGAATAAGCGTTCATTAAGTGGCATATATTACTAAGCGTTTGTAAATAAAGTATAATGTTTTCAGTTGAATTTAATGTTATTTGAAAAGGATAGTTTCTTATAGTAGTTATAGTATATGTATATTATGGAAAATGGTTTGACACATGAAGTATTTGACAATTTTTTCATGCTTTATTAATAATTGTTAAAATAAGCAAATACACGCTCAAAACCATAATTCACAATATAGTTTTTTCGTTCAGTTCTTCTTTTAATATACCTTTAGTGTTCAAGGCCAAATAAATGTAAGATAAGTATTGATTAGCGTGAATAGCAAGTAGAAGCAAAGATAATACAAGTAATAAATGAAATGAAGTATGATTTAATATTTCAAAAAGTAATTAATATAATTAACTCATGTTGTTTGTTTTTAGACCAGTTTCGAATCTTTCAATATAAGTTCAATGTTAAAAACGATGGAAGAATCAGATTCAATATTCGTTTTTCTGGGAATCACGATTTTTGCAGTAGTCTGAAAACAAAATTCGTATCTGAAAATTCCACTATGTGTACATGTAATTGTTGGAATATCTTTATAGTTAATTTCGATATTATATATGGCGAAATGTTGCAGTTTGAAAGTTACTGATTTAGAACAAAGATCTCTAAAGTTTTGAGATAAAACAACTTCGAATCTACATCTCCCGCAATAATAAGAAAATGTAATATCGTCGTAAATATGATGTTTGGAATATTTAAAAGGACATTAATTAAAATTTAAAAATCGGTCAAAGCTATTATAATAAATCCATTTTTTAAAATTAATTCCATTTCTTTAAAATTTAAATTCTGATTCCAAGTAAGCATCAATAATTTAACTCCTCGGGTTTTGTTTTATGAAACTTATGACAGAAAACGACTACTGACAAAAATATGAAAACTTTAACAATAAAATGTTTTATTTATATTATCTCATTATACGTGAATAAAGTCATTAAAAATTTTATAAATGAAATCATAGAAATGAATATTGTATTTCCAGTTTAATGCATAATATCGTGGAGCACATAAATCATTGGTGGCGTGGCAGGAGCGGACACATAACATTTCGTGGGCTGAGCGGACACATTCCCCCCCATCTTAGAACAGATTCGATTACCGAATTACAAGGATAAATACATTTTTGCCAATCAAATTTAATTACTAGTATTAAATTGTTAAGATGTTATAGTGCGAATACATTTTAAACATAGCGAAATGTAATAGAAATAAAAACTTTCAGAGAAATCTTTTTAAAAATTTATAGTAAGTAACAATATAATGAAAGGTATGAACGAATTTTAGGAATTTTGTGGAAAACTGTATTTTAGAGTCAAATAAATATTATAACAGGTGCAATAGCCATACAATTAATTAGTTTCATGAAAGGAAGTAAAAATAAATACTAGAAGTAAAATACGCAAGATGCAAGTAGATAAAAGAAAAATAAATTCAAGTAAATAAATACTAACTAACCTTACGTTCAAATGAATTAAAAATATATTTTACAACTTTAGAATATTAAAAGCACGATAGAGAGAATATAAACAGCATGATTGTATCCATAATATATTTCCTCGATCCAATTTTTCGTGGACAAATTCAAACAAAATTATCTAATTCCTTTCTACTTTATTCCTTATTATTTTACTCATTGTTAAAGACATTGCTCCTTTCAACATTGAAAAAATGACCTTCATTTATTCAAAATTATAATAAGTAAGCTTTCTTCTGTGTAGCACTGAAATTATTGTATTTACGTAGGCGGAACTAGACTATAATCAAGATGGCCTACGGAATATCAAAAAAAGAAGAAAAACTTATGCGGAGGTGTATAAAACGTGAGAAGCAAGCCCACTTACTTTAATAACAAAACTTGCTTCTGTCCTTATAAATTGCAATTCGTTTTGATGTGAAATAAAGAATATTTTATGCATGGATATCTTGTATTCAAGATTTCTAAAACTATCTCTTGCGAAGCAACTTAGTTTCCATGATTACTTTAACAGTTTCTTTCGGTTGAAAGAAGAATTCTATTGTTTCGTCAGTTAGATGTCATATAGATGGCAGTTAGACCTTGCATTTGACTTGAAAGTCACGAAATATTATTCTTATGTTGCGTTATTTGTTTAGGGACTTTGTGGTTGTCTTGGATTTTTTGTTAAAATTATCCATTACAATACAGTTTCTTTTGTTTCATGTTGCATTAAAATCTGTGGCTGCTAGAAGAACGATGTATTCAATCTTACCATACAATCGAATATAAAGTTAAAATATTGAAAAAGATGCCACAGTGAATACAAGGTAACACTATAAGATAATGTGTTATTTAGACATAAGGCCTAAGAAAAAAATTGGGGAAAAAAATGGCTGTAACAAAAATTAATGAATTTTGGCTTTGGTGGTTTATTTAAAAATTTGCAAATGGTGACGCTAACTGGCTGTGACAATGACACTTTAAATATATAACATTGTAAATATTTTATAAAAAGAAACTGTACGAAATTAGAAAATACTTATTTCAAATTCAATAATCTTTAAAATTATAAGCCAAAATCTGTGTTTCAATAACACGCAATATTTTCGAGCAGGAAATGGACATATTGATTTAGTCATATTGATTTGTTACATATTTATTTAGTTCGAGGTCCGTCCTCTTTCTTTCAATTCAGAATAAAGATTTCAAAATTTTTTTTCTATCTTTTTATTTTTAACCAAACCACGTAGCATTTAGAACAAATGAAACAAACATAAAAACAGAAGATAACGCTAAAAAGTAATTGATTGAATAAATATAAATCGATTTAAAAATGATTGTTGCCACAGTGTCAAACTAAATCGTTAATTACATCTTTCTTGACTGTTTGAAACTCTGTTGCGCAAGTTGCCACACATGCTTTATGTAAGAGTAATTTATAATTGCATCTGAAAAATCTATTTTGATTTATTTGAAATATCGGTATAATATAGGCATTCCGTTACTTTAAATATTTTAATATTATCTGGTAAAAAAAATTTTACATTATGAGTCCATATAGAATTACTATTTCTTTTTATTATGAGTGAGAAAATGACGATCAATGATTTTGAAAAGTAAATCAGATGTATTCTTTTTTTAATATAGAACAAGAGGGGAAAACAGAAATATAAAATTTTTGAATTATTATTTTTATAAGAAATATATTCAAGGCATTATATATAATTTTAAAACGTTTTATAAAAAAAAGGTGTATTAATCTGTTTTATTAAACATATCTCGAGGACATTTTATTTTTTAGGTTTAATACTTTTCAGAAACGAAGGAATTTGTTATTATATTGGTTATTTAAAAAAAAATTTCAGAGACTTTCATCAAAGAAATATTTTAGTGGCACAATATTTTGCAAAAATATGAAAATAATTCTTCGACTGAAAAGCAAATTTTTTTGTTTTTCAAACTCATCAAATTCTACCAAACGATAAAATCACACCTTATTTTTATGAATTAAAAATTATACTTATTATAGAGTTGTTGAGAATATTTTTTTACTTTTCAAGCACAAACTAAAATTCTCTCACAATTCTCGAATTTTTAATTCCTTTGAAGTAAATATAAACAATATTCATTTATATGTAGAGAAAAAGACAATAAAGAGAAAAAAAAAAGAAAATAACCTTTTTTTACCTTTGACAAATAAATATCTTTCAGTGTCAAAATTTCTTTACTTTATATTCTTCTCAAACCGTCTTCTCCGTAGCTTTTCTTAATTTCATTTAATACGTAAAAAAAATCTTTATTTACATTATGAAATAAGAAGTCTTTTAATTGAACAGAAAGGAGACACTTTAAAATGTATTTTGACAGAGATTTTTTTAGATGGGGTTTTCTTAGGAAACTTTACTTTTGAAAATACTTTAAACTTCTTACTACTCATCATCAAATGTTTATGACAGGAAAGTTCATTTTCAATTGCTTGAGATTATATCAGTTTTGGAAAATCCCCTCAAAATATTTTTCCTTTGTTATTTCTTTAAATGTCACCGAAGTTGTTTTGTCATTTAATTCAATAATTAAATAAAGTTGAAATTCTTTTTACTATTCAAATGATGCGCCTTTCCGAAAACTGCAACTCTACGATAAAAAAAAACTAACTGCAGATGAAGTGGTTTATTTTCCCCACATAATAGATGTGAATTATAAAGGGTTGGTAATTTAGAATAATAAGATATTATTATTTAAAAAGAAATTTTAACTTTTAAGTAATAATTTATACTTGGTGCTAAAATTATTACTTGAAGTTACACCGTGAGCATAATATGTCTGTGGTAAATTATAAACACACTTTTGATAATACAATTAAAAAAATTCTCTTCTTCAAACATTCTGTCAAAATTTGGTAAGAACTGCACTATCATAATGGATGATTTATGAACTCATTGCTAAAATAATTTTTTCTTTTTAAATCAGAATTTCAAAATATGGAATTCTTCAGTTTGGTAAAAAAAAATCATTTTAAAAGCAATTTTGTATTTAGTATAAATCTTTCAGAAGGTTTCATTGGTAGGGATTTACAGTAAATTAAAATGTCGGCTACGTGGCTTAGAGATAGCGTACGCTACTTTTAATCCGAAAGTTGTGGGTTCAATCTCGCCTGGAATTGATGGATTATCTGGATGCGCACGCATGTTATATGATTATTTAGCACGTAAAAAGGTCCCTTAAATATCAATTTGGCTCTGGTACTCTCGGAAAATTAAATCAAGGCAATTTTTAGCATCCGACAAGAGCATGAATTAAAGTTATTTCAAGTGTTAAAATTTGGTAGCGAGAGCCGCCATTAGGTGGCGCCTCTACTGAAATGACTCTCCTATTTGGGGACTTGATGTGTCTGCAAAGGCTTGTGTGTCAAAATGCAGCCCATTTGAGAAAAATACAAATATCCAGCAACCGAGAGGAAAGATGTTTCACGTCAAAAAATGTCGCAAACAAATGGAAAAAAAAAGAAAAACGTGCACGCAATTGGAGACTGTTCTAAGAATTTTAAGTTAAATATCGCATTCAAACTCTATTTATATATATTGCACTCAGGCCAGATATATTTTTAAATAAAAAAATAAGTATTTATATTGCAAACAATTTTAAAAAGTTCTGCATGAATATGTAAAATTAAAATACAGTAAATTTGATGAAATATAATTGCAAAAATATTTTCTATATATTGCCGGAATAAATACATTACTTTAGACGTTATTTCTTATTAAACAGCAACATATTTAATTTTTTGCAGTGACTAAGACAATTTAAATTTTTATCACAACCCAAAAGAAACATTTTCGCCTGAGAAATTCAAATAACTTTAATACTGCAAATTGAACAAGTTGATTAAAAAAATCGACACGTTGATTTAAAAAACACATAATGCCATTTTTTAGTAAAAATAAATCCATCCATTTTACATGCCACAAACAAATACTTGACCTCTAATTTTTTTTAATTACTTAAAAAAGTTTTGAAAGCAACAGAAATTTTTAAAAAGCATACAATGAATTAAACAACATTGCATAAGTATATATACATCACTTGAGTATTTTTGAGCAATATATTTTGCTTACTTTACTTAACTAAATTATGTAATTATATATTCATAATCATACAAAAACAATTACTTACACTTATTAATCAGAAGAACTAGTGTATATAGTTACTGGACACCTCAACACTATCTATTATTATTTTAACTGGAGAGAGATATAAAGTAGCAGCGAATTAATACACTGACTCACAACTAATTAATATTTAAAAAATACGTTCAAATACAACCGTCATAGGAAATTCATAGGATTACCCAAATACGTCAAAGCACGTAATTTATAGTTTTTAATAAGTGGGTTTGTCATTTGACAAATCTGCGTAACGTGTTACCATTCATCCCAATTATCAGAATTTTGTAACAATTTTTCTTTTACGTAATAATCATAGTATTCTGTGTTTCCTGTGAAGCTAGTACTTCCGTTGTAGACTGCCATGGAAATGACGAAGTCGATTCAAGAGATGTCGTTATTTCTGGAACTTCGACACTCATCTTGCGGAAGTCGTCCTGTTGTCTGTCCAACAACACAAAAGAAGGAAACTCTCGGGAAATGTTACCTTAACGGGATCGTGAGGCGATACACGTTAGGTTGCGGTAAGAGGTCCTCTGACCTTGTTTCACAAAAAGAGTAAAAGGAACCATTTTGACATATTTCACAATCTGCAAATTGGATGATCGTTTTTTGTGGGTCAGCATGTTTGGAGCAATCTTTGTTTTTGTGGTGGTGTGGGCACAGAGTTGTAGGCCCGTTTTTGAATAACTAATTTTGGCCTGTTATTTTCCTCTGAAGATATGTTTTTATGGTAGATAATTTGTGTAACAGAGTAGTCCTCGAATATTTACCTTGATGCCCTTAGATCCAAACCTTTGAAAACCTCTTAATAAATTATTGTTCCGTAATAAAAATACCTAAATGTCATCTCTTTATCTAATTGTTTTTTTGGAGAATATTTTCACACCCAGGCATTTTGAGTTTATGAATCTTCTAAATTTTCTTAAATATTTTAAGCTACAATTATTAAATTTGACAGAAGGGATATAATAAAGTTACTTAAATTATACGTTTTTAAATTAAGAGAAAACTTATCAGTTATTTGCGGAACTTTCTTTTTAAAAATTATTTATTATAATCACTATTTTGATATGTTTATTCTAATACTGAGTATTAAATTTCTGCTGTTTTTAATTGCTATTTTATTAATGAATTCTCTAATTCTAATTCTAATTCTTCTATAATTCTAATTCTAATTCTTCTATAATTCTAATTCTAATTCTTCTATAATTCTAATTCTTCTATAATTTAATTCTAATTCTTCTATAATTCTAATTCTAATTCTTCTATATTCTTATTCTAATTCTTCTATAATTCTAATTCTAATTCTTCTATAATTCTAATTCTAATTCTTCTATAATTCTAATTCTAATTCTTCTATAATTCTAATTCTAATTCTTCTATAATTCTAATTCTAATTCTTCTATAATTCTAATTCTTCTATAATTTAATTCTATTCTTAAATTTCCCTTCTTATTCGCTATAGAACATAAAAACATTTGAAATTTAACAGTCTCTTTTATTTAAGAAATAGTAACTATTTCATTTCTTTATATATATAAAGGAATATTTTGATTTATTTCTTTTATCAATGAAGCTGCCATACTGTTGCTTTGGCAGTCACCTTTCGAGTCTCTTGAAGCCCTGTTCACCCCATGCAAATATAAACCCCACACGTGATCCTTTTCAGTAGACAGAAAAGTACAGACGCATTGTCAAATACTTGTACAGACGGTAACCCGAAACAAATAAATTTTTTCACTCACAATTTCACGAACCTAAGCACGAACCGACTCGACTCATTGTCGCCTTCCGCCTATATGATAGTGCATTATGTTAGCCGTTCGAACGAAAGATGCCAAAACATAGCAATGCAGTCTGGGACGTCTTAAGACAGGGGCCAATTGGACCCGAGTCCAGGGCCTCGTTTCGCGCGCGCGCGTTCTTGACTCTGTCTTAATAAGGTCACTATCCGGATTATTTAAATAGTCAAGTATTAGTCCCGCACATATTCTCCGAAAAATAGGGAATTTCAAACTGCATGTCAACTGGTGAAAGTGGTAAGACTGAATTATTATGTGATGATCATTGTCCATGTCTAGGCCTAGGCCTAATACCATAAACAATCATTCAACTCATTTAGTTAAAATGCGGTTATCAGTTGAGCCGGTTTGTGCCTAGGATGTGATTCATGCACATTTATTTGTTTCAAATTACTGTTTGAAAGGGTATTTGACAATGATTACTATATACTGTCTATCTTTAAAGATTTCAGATAGGGCCCACTTTTGCATAGGGGCTCAGGATCTCAAAAAAGATTTCTCTGGGCCTGGGGCCTCGAAGAGTCTTAAGACGTTCCTAAATGCAATCTTATCACTGTTGCGAGTTGGCACATAGTTCGAAATTCTCTGTTTTTAGGAGATATACCCAGAAATAACATTTGTCGATTAAAATTACTCAGATCATGTTGTGATTGAGGCCTAGCCAAGAACAAGACCAGACCCCCTACCGAAGTGGAAGCCCTGCTCCCAAGCCCACTTGACCCATGTCTTAAAACGTCCCTGGCTGTAGGTACTGGTATTTTTGAAATGAAGGTATTCTTAACATATATTTAAAAAAAAATAATGATCTATTCTCTTGAACATGTGTATCATTTCTTAAGAACCATTGATTTATACATATTTAATGTTAACAACCTTATGATGAATGAAGAATCGTCTTAAGTTTTAGAATTAAGATGTCTCGTTTATTGCAAGCACAAGTATGAGTTAGAAGTTATGAATGTAAATAAGTTGTGTTAATAGAATCTTTTAGCGTCGCCCTGAAGGAGAAGTTGTTCAGTTTTAGGCAGCTTATAGATCGGAGGAATTTCTAATCTGATTCTATCATACAACACCTGCATTTTTCAAACTGTGGGGTCGCGAAAAGTCTAACATTAAAGATTATTTAAAAATATTATTAATTCACTGAAAGGAAGCAAGAGAAAATACATTCTACATAATACAAAATAAAATACTCATTTACACTAATATAATACACTTATAAATGTATCCGTAGTGCACAATGTATTTGATAATTTGATTAATAATACTAAATTAAAAACAAGTTTAACAATTATACCAGTGACCGCATGAGCTTGTCTTGCATAAAGTTATATACAAAATTTAATTCTTGTCTTGATAATTTTTACAGTTTATAATCAAAGTGGTATTGTAGCTTTAGCGCCAAAGTACATAATTATTGAATTCAATACACGAAAATTATGATTGAAATTTGGGTCTCAAATACTGAAAGTTTGAGAAGCACTGCACTGCACACAATAATAAAGATAACTTTCTTACAATGTAAACTTAAGTCCTAAGAGTTTTTATTCCCTGTGGAGTGGGTTGAAAGCTTGAAGAATGAAGTGCTAAAATTTCTGATTAATTTAAAATAAAAAGTGGCAAGGTTCAACCTTCATACATAAGCATTAAATAATTGAATGGTCCAAGTATTGATTGAGAAATTAGTGTATATTAATCATTATGAATGAGACTTTCTTTTCATGTCTATAATGAACATGAAATGAAATGAAATTATGTTCATTGATGTTCATAATTGTTCAAGACT
This sequence comes from Trichonephila clavata, assembly GCA_019973975.1. Lineage (NCBI taxonomy): Eukaryota > Metazoa > Arthropoda > Arachnida > Araneae > Nephilidae > Trichonephila > Trichonephila clavata. The sequence goes on along the minus strand of BMAO01029857.1, from coordinate 4,656 downwards.
CGATTACTAGTTTTAGTTAAAATGTATATTTGCCATAAAAATCTATTTTAATGTTTTACAATCGAGAGGTAAACTTATAAAATATTTATACTAGCATGTTTTCGCTGTTGTTAAATGAAAATGCTCGCTTTGCGGTCAAAAAATGCTTGAAATGATCCAGTTTTAAAAATAATATACAGAGAATACTAATATTTCCAAAAATAATTAAAATACACATCTATTTTGTTGTTGTTACTTATGCCACCAGATCAACAGTGCCATTAGATCAAAGCCCCCGAAATTCATTGCGGTGTGGAGCTAGATTCTTATGCCTACCGTTAGCTGTAACTCTGAGCACCATACAGGTGACAGTATGATTTTGCTTGGTTCCACTCCAATTTTAAGGGAGAACACTCTGAGAGACCTGCCGCCTCTTTTCTCCATCCAACAATCTCATGAGAGGACTTGCGGCTCGACGGCTGCTTAGAGCCCTTCATGCCTCAAAGGCACTACATTTTTTTTTATAAACAGCCATGCCTTCTCCGGGATTCGAACCCAGGCTCTACGGCACAGCTATCAGCGTCGCTAACCACTATACCGGATGGGCAGTATATTTATTTTTAGTAATACTTAATTGGGTCATCAACAAATAAATACAAAATTTTTTGAATTCACAAAGTTATTAAATTATAAATTACCTTAATGAGGCCTTTTTCAAAAAAAGAAATCCCGTTTCTCTTTTGCTTTATTAGAATGCCAATGATTTGATAGATTTAGACAAATAAATTTTTTTTGTTGGAATAACTCTTTTCCAACAAATCACTTTTAGAATTTAATGAAGATAATCTATTACTCATAAAAGATTTGTGATTATAAACCGTTGCCAAATTATGCGAGTTTCTTTGGATCAACAGATATTTGTGAATAGAATTTTCATTTCTAAATGGCAAACCCTTTTATTAATGTCAAATTTAAAGCACAATATCACTCAAGAGGAATACAATGGCGACTAACTTTTGGCCACACGACTGTAAACTTTCTCAAATAACGAGAATAACATTTGAGCTGAGATCTCAACTTTCTTGCTATATCATGTGAAAACTAAAATAAAATTCTTTAGCTCCATTAAAAGCGCAAAAGAACCCATTATTAAAACCAATAAATCTTCAGTAGAATCAAGACTGGAACCCGCGACGAGAAATCGTTACCACATAACTCACAAACGTTTACAATCGCTTATTGTGGCTTCTTAAAGCTTTTAGCTTCGACAAAAATCAAATCAAATGTCATTACATCAACACAAAATTCACTCATCAGATTAAATTTTTTGTTTAATTTTTATTATAATTTCTTTCAAATGTGTTTGTGTATATATGTATGTTACCGTTAAAGTGTATAATTTAGTTGTTTCATGAAATAACAAGAAAAGTCAGTTAAAGTAAAAAAAGATGATAAATTTCCTACTTTACCTAGTTATTCTATGAAATAACTAATAATAGACCGTTAAAGAGGGAAAAATAAATAATTTCAAACAAATTTTGTATAAATTAATTCAATATAAATATTTAGAACCTCTTGAAAAATACATTTTATCCCTATTACGGATGATTTATGTATAAAGAATGAGAAAAGCAGATGATGTAACACTTATTATTGTTCATATTGCTAAGATTAGTTAAGCAGAAAGGAAGAAGAAAAAGAATATGTTTGCATCTGTTACTGGCACAATTAACTTTTCTTCTCCTTGAACTTCAAGGATATCATAATTCAGGAGTAACCAATAGTCACGTGGTACTTTTTCCTGTGTTGTTTTAGCATTTCTTACTTCTGCTATCAAAGTTAATAATTTTTCACGAGTTTGTGCAGAACTGTTTTCCCTTGTTCCACCTCATTTTATAAAGATTCAAATCATTCGCATTAAATGTTTCTTATTTACAGGCTAGTCTTCCCTTCTTGCAGAAGTCATTGCTTGGAAACAGGTTGAAATAGTATTTGTTAATAATCCAAAATGGTGTAAAACGCTAACATATATACACCACCTCAATTCTACTTTTAAATGCAACGGAATGAAGCGTACACATACACACGTCATTGCAAAGAAGCTATAAATGGTTCAAAAAACTGATTAAAATCATCTAGAATCGGTTCAAATAACTTTCGAGTGCTGTATTTCATACTTTAACGATCAAGTAATCATTCTATATAATACCTAGTTAAATCGCAGAATTAAATAATTTTATATACTTTTACAGTTATTTCATGAAATACCTAGTTATTCTATGAAATAACGGATGTCACATTTTAACGGTAACATATAGATAAAATAAATAATAATTAATGATATACGATGAATGGCTTTTTTCGCGGCCTTTTAGCAAAATCATAGACGATCCATGTGATCCTTCTATAGAAAGAGTATTTTTGTCATATGTTTTACAAGTCTAAGAATTCTCACTTTTTCACTTAAGATAGCTTAAAATTCGATAAATATCCCTTCTCTCTTAGTTCTCTACGCGAATGACAAATATACACGTATTGAAATTAATAACAACCCATCTGCCAGACGGAGCCACTCTGAAATGTGGCTGGATTTCTACGTGAAGTTTAAACTAATCAGAATGCAAGCAAACGATTTTTGAGGCACATCTGGCAATACAGGATTTACTTGCTATAAACGTGACGACATTTAAACGTGAAAAAACGGCAAAAGAAAACTGTGAATAACATTTGCCAAGAAGCAAGAGAAAGAATACTTGATACACTCTTGAACAAAGTGTGTGAATGATTACATCATGTAAAAAATTAATAAAGATCAGGTTTGAAATTTTTTATCTGAGCGAATTTTTAAATTTCATATTCAAATTTATTTTTAAGTTTGCATGCATTATGTTGTTAGCACATTAAATCAATCACTTAAATAAACTTTCTTTAAAAGCCACGAACATATGTTCTAAATAATTAGCTTACGAATTTTATTTAAATTGAATTTTGCTTTTATTTTTCGATCGAAGAATCTCGTAAAATATTTTGCAGTTTTCTTTGTTATACTACTTTAAGCATTTTAATGTTTTAGGCTGAATAAATTTAGTTTTATTTAATAAATTAGTTTTTATTACTCATTCGTAAAAAATACATATTTAAAGTACAAGTATTCGAATATCTTCTCTGAATAATTTTGATGTCATTTTGTTTTGATATTTTTTTTTTCCTCATTCAAATAACTGTTATGAATTATTCAAATTTCAATCATAAACATGCTTTCCTTTTTTACTCAAAAATAACTTTTTATATCATTGAGAATAATCGTTATTCGATTTTCCAAGATTTTAATAAGCAATTTTGCCTTAAAATTCATTAAACTTTTAACTGTCAAGTTAATTTGATAATTTGGGTACATAAATTGTCAAGTTTTTATTGCAACAATCAAATGCTTAGCACAAAATAAAATATGCTTAGTAGTTTAAAATTTGTTTTGAATTACAGGCATAAAAATCTTTAAGGTTTTGTAGCAACTGCATATTCGCTTGAAGTGGCTGCCACACAGCATGGCAGTGGTAAGAACATTATTTTCTAAAGAAAAATAAACTAAAAATAAATTAAAATCAATACACATTATTAGCTCAGTAATTGGGTTTTGTGAGGTATAACTGGAAATACTTTTCCAAGCACAAACCAACTCCGCAATCATACACTAGAATCGTGTTTCCTTCCTTGTGTTTTTTTCCCCTTTTGCATCATTTTTTTAATAACAAACTTTGGCACTGTCTTGTTAGGCCCTCGTTTCGTAGAAATAGGAGAAATATAGGGTATAAAATGTCGTTCAATAAGACAGGAAGGGTTTTCTGCTATTAGTGGTCTGACAGGATTCTTTTGTTTAGAAGCTGCATCATCGTATTTATAAAAAAGCTCTTGTACAAACTGGATTCGAAATTCTAGAACTATAAGTTTCCTCAACTACATTTTTATAGAGCAAAAATGAGTTCCAAAGTTCCTTGTTTAGTAAATGTAAAGATAACTTTTTATAAGTTTTTCTGGCGTTTTCGGATTGTCGATGAAAAGATATCACAGAGAGAAATCTACACCACCATAAAAAATTGCAGTCAAAACAATCTTTGGCTTGAGTATATCATCATTTTTTTTTGAGGTTGATAATGGAAGTATCATGAGAATACTGGCTCATCAAACACCATCTATTAAATTGAGCCCAAATTAACTTTTCCCTCTATAGATTTGGGTTTGACAAAGAAATGAAGCAAAACCAAACATCTTCCGATATGTATTCGGGTATAAAAATATGTTGCACTCAAAAAAAAAATTACCCGTTTTAATACTCGGGCGTGATATTTTAAGAGCACTAGTGCCGTGCCCGAGATAATCTAGGGTCTGACAATAAAAAGGTTAAAAATTAAGAATTTTAAATTGTTAGAAACCTAAATGTAGCATTAATATATATAGCTATTGTTATGATAATTTCTCGATTGCAGAAACATTGAAGAAAATTCACTAATGTTTTAAAACAAATTACTTTCATTATTTTAAATTATTCTGTCATTATCTAAATTTTCTGAGGTAACATCATTTTGCTGATATCATTTTTAATTACATTTCAATTTTTCGGAGTAAAACGAGAATATTAAATGTTTCAGGTATATAAAAATAGTTATTAAATTAAATTAT
>BMAO01029856.1:0-35554 GCA_019973975.1 Trichonephila clavata | reverse complement strand
AATTATTAAATTAAATTATTTTTATTTTTATAATTATGTATAATCTTAGTGTAGTATGTTTACAATTCTTAATTTTTTATTTCTACTCCTTTCATACTATTTACTAAGGGCTACTATTCAGCCATTCCTATGCTTTGAATTAGCATTTGGGTCCAGAATCTGGCAATGACTTGTTTATTGTACTCAGATTTATCGCGGGCTCTGCATTTTTGAATGCAATTTTTAGGTAAATTACCTTTTTCTCATAATGGATTTAGATTTTATATCTATTATTTTCAATAGGTTTTGCTCAGTATTATTAACAGAAAAGGGGAAAGTTGGCTGACTACAAAACATGTTCAACCCCACTTTTACATAAATAATTTTATATATAAGCTGTCCTAAGTCAGCAATGTTTATAATACTGTAGCATCCATACTTTTATATTTAACTCAATTACTTTAATTTTTCATATATCCTTTTAAAATCTATTGTCTGGTTATCTTGCATTTTCAATTTTTTTTTCAGTTTTGATTAATGTTTATTCATTTCTCTTTTGTAGAGAAATTTTTACTATATAGTTGACTCTCGATAACTCGAAGTTGGAGGGACCAATGAAAAACTTCAAATTATCAAGAGTTCGAATTATCAAGAGGGTAGAAAAAAATTCCCAAAATAAACGAAGAGAAAATTTTTCTAACACTTTAAATTTGAAACTATGTAATAAAACAATTGTACATATGTATAAAAATTATTTTAAAGTATTTTTTAAAAAAGTACATATTATACAGTATATAAATAAAAGTCCTGTATTAAAATAATACATTCAATACATTCTTAAACAATCCCACGCATGTCTTCTTCACAATACCGGACCATCCTTTCTTAACACATGTGTAACAAGGCCACGTGTTAAACGAAAGATGTGGATGGCTGACAACAGGTGCGTTGGGTCTATTGTCCTCTTAAAGGAATGAAAGCAATAAAAGTGTTTCTTCGCCTGAAGAACCAGAAAACACCAAGAAGGAGTAACTGACAGAGGGTCATCAAAGGGGCTACGTTATAGGAGAGATCCGCAGAGGCAATACAACACAACACTTGTAAGCTCCAACCTCTGTTTGCTACAGGACTGTACATGAAAGTTAGTGTTCGAATTGTCGAGAATTTTATAAGATCACTTCAAATTATCGCTTGTTGTAGTCTGGCCGACCACAGATTTTACTTCGAAATATTGAGTGTACCAAAATGTATTGTTTCAGTTCGAAATATCAAGAGTTTTTCAAGGGACAATATAGAGAGGTTTGTATTATCGAAGGTTTGAATTATCGAGAGTCGACTGTATATACATATATATATATATATATATATATCTGCAATTACACATTTTTTTCAGTTTTAATCATGTTAATTCGTCTCTCTCTTGTAGAGAAATTTTGATTATATATATATATATATAGTATATATTATATATATACAGTCGACTCTCTATACATTTTTATAAACTTGAAGTCGATGACACTTGATATCAATACAATTTTTCAAATATTAATTCAATAATTCTACTTAATTAAGAATAAATAGTAACAAATAAAAATAATAGTCCGACACCATATATAAAAAGGAAATTCTCTTGTGTCCCTGTAGCGCAATGGACTTCTAAACCAAAGTGCTTGGGTTCGAATCCCACCTGGGATGGCATAATTTCTCAGAATGTGATTTCTTTTTACTATACTATTTTATTGGAATAACTAAATTTTTAATTAATAAATAAATAGTACCGAACAAAAATTGTAGTCCAACACCATATCTAGAAAGGAAAATGGAAAATTGCAAGAAAATCACTTTCTATTTTACCACTTAATATTGTGATTCTGTCATATGTATGTACATAATTATATAAATTTTAATTATTTAATAAAAAGTAATTAAAATAAAAATTTTCTTTGTTGACCTAAGCAGGAATTGACTTAATTTTTATATAGATATACTATTTGTAGTATGGCAAACAACTTAGCGAGAGCCCAGAGTAGAAATTCGAGGAATCCGATGTTAGCTGCCAGGTAGGATAGCTGTGAATTATTATTAAGTTTTAAGTTATGAAACATAACGGCAGTTGTTGTTGCGAAGTATTTATATTTGAGGATATTATTGATTAGTATAATTAGAAGGAAAGTAACTTTAGTAGGAAGACTTTTAGAATTTTATAAAAAATTTCATTTTTTCCCAAGTCTTTTTTAAAATGTGAACTTTATTAATCTAGAATAGGAGGATCAATGTTCAATTGTCCTAACATATTGAAGAATGTAAAAATGGTGCTGTGATTATTAGTAATTTCATCTTTTCCAGGGGCTTTTTAATATGAACTTTATTAATCTAATCTATATGGGTTTTCTTCTAGAATAAGAGGATCAATGTTTAATTGCGCTAACATATTGAAGAAATTAAAAACGGTGCTGTGATTATTAGTAATTTCATCTTTTCCAGGGGCTTTTTAGTATGAACTTTATTAACCTAATCCATGGGTTTTCTTCTAGAATAAGATGATCAATGTTTAATTGCGCTAACATATTGAAGAAATTAAAAATGGTGCTGTGAGTATTAGTAATTTCATCTTTTCCAGGGGCTTTTTAATATGAACTTTATTAACCTAATCCATGGGTTTTCTTCTAGAGTAGGAGGATTAATGTTTAATTGCGCTAACATATTGAAGAAATTAAAAATGGTGCTGTGATTATTAGTAAATTCATCTTTTCCAGGGGCTTTTTAATATGAACTTTATTAATCTAATTCATGGGTTTTCTGATCAATGTTTAATTGCGCTAACATATTGAAGAAATTAAAAATGGTGCTGTGATTAGTGTTATCATTAATTATACGATTTACAATTTTCTTTAAAAATAGTTTCAATATAATCAACTGAGTGATTTGCTTTCTGCTGAATCATAACTGCTGTGCCCCACTGTTCATGCTTTAATGCACAGCTTCGGTAGCCGGTAATTTTATATACCATCTATGTGAATGACTTTTTCAAAATCCTTGAATATGCAGATGAATGCTCTATATATGCTCTAACGGTATTTTCATTCAATTCTCATCAATCACTTGATATAATTTGTCGCAAATTACAAAATTCCATGGAAAGGATTAATCGGTGGTTAAAATACTGAAAATTAAGCTTAAGGCCCAACAAAAATACAATAGCGAAATATAAGAATATATTTTTTCAAGCGGAATCATAATGTCACAATCAAGAATCGAATGAAAAATAAAGCTATGAAAAAGATTAATTCTCTTAAGGGTGAAGCTTACAAACATCCTAGTTCGGGTGTTGAAATCTTAATTAACAAAGAATAACATTTTTAGTGTACCTTTTTATAACTGTCATATAATAAATAAATTGTCAGAAAATCAACTAAAACCTTTCACTATTCCTCAAACTAAAGCTTTCGGAATTGAATTGGATCTATCTCAATGGACTCCGAACGTTGTTTCTTAAAACTATCTCTCCAAGAAATTATCTCGAAAAAAATATTAGATAAGGTTATTGAATAAACTTTCCATCGCTCAAATTTCGAACGAAAAATTTTCTCCGTTTCGTCTTTAAAGTTCGAAGATACTGGAAGATGTAGAAAAAGGATAAAAAATGGTGTTAAGAAAATTCTGAGTATGGTCAAAGAACAGGGATTATCACTATCACAAGACTGATCTCTCCATCTTATAAACCTTCCCTGAAAGATATTTATAAAGGAATTCAGCTTTCAAAACAAAACTCGACCAATCCTCAAATTAATAACTAATTTAATGAGTTGATAGAATGCGTATTTTGAAAATTTTTATATTTGGTACAGATGCATCTATTATTACTTCAACACGAGGCGTTACTCAAAATGTTTACTTCACTTATAAAGTAATGCAATTAGTTGCATATTCTTAACAGAATCTCTGGCTGTTTGCCAATCTTTGGATAAATCCGCAAAATCTATAATAATATGCTCATTTTATCCGAGTTATTCTATTTTAATTGCGCTACAAAACCTCTCAATCAAGTTCTTTAAAGTTTTCCATAGACTAGCCTCTAAGATATTCATACATTCTCATTACCACACTCATTATACGATATTTTTTCATAAAGGGATTAATGTTTCTCTGTATAAAAACTAGTATACAGGGTGGTTCGCTACCAGACCGACAAACTTGCAGGGTGTGTAGAGGGTAAAGAGACGACTCAGAATCACGTAGGAATGCAGAGTCGCAAATGCCGTCATTGCGAGTTATGGTGCAAAGAAGCAGAGTAGAAGAACATAAATAGCAACACATTAATGGAAACAAACATTTTATTGAAAGTTTGTACCACAACAGATGTTCGAAATTACGACCAGAAGTCGTCTGGCAGACCTGACAGCGGTGTTGCTTGGAAAATTTTTACGTTCTAGATATTTCCTTCCAGCAGGCTTGCGGTAGATGGAGCTGATTGAAAGGTTTCATTAACACGGATCCTGCTGAAAATCGTCATTTATAATCCGTTGTATTTTGCGTCCACTTGCAGCTCAAAAGCGTTTCTTGGTCAATGCTTATGCCTGCGTTCTTAGAGATTATCTCATTAGACTGTACCTTCTGCACAGTCCTTTGGATGGTAAGGAATATCTGATCTTCTTTAAACGAATCATGACCGAACTTTTTAGGCAGCACATGTTCCTACGTTAGTGTGCCACTCCATGTGGTACCAGCATGACAGGGAATTCCTCATTACGGAATTCCTGTCCGTCGACGCATCAAAGTATCATATGGACAACTGTGGATAGGTCATGATCCCCCGGTTCATTGGCTAGCCAGATCACCTAGATCTATCATGCATGAACTTGTTCTTCTGGAGTCACATGAAGAGTTGGGTTCTTGAGACGCCCGTTCCATCAGTTGCAAAACCTCATCACTCGAATATCTGTAGCTGCCGGGAGGAAACGTGACACTGGACACGATACGTAACATGACACTGGATACGATACACGATATGTAACATGACACTAGACATGGACATATACATCCATAACGTAAGGAATTACTTGCAGCGCCATCGTTAGACATTCCAGACAACTTCTGGTCGTAATTTCGAACATCTATTGTAGTAAAAACTTTCAATAAAATGTTTTCTGTCCCATTAATGTGTTGTTCTTTCTATTTTTTCCCTCTACTTCTTTGCACCATAGCTTACAACTATGGCATTTGCGCCCCTATATTCCTATGTGATTCTAAATCGTCTCAGTATCCCTTACACACTCTGCGAGTTTTCAGTCTGGTAGCGAATCACCCTGTATATTGCAATAAAATTGTATTCTCTTTGCATCTAAGCTACATTTTTCAGTATACAATAAAAGAATTTGATGTTAAATGCTATATAGTACTTTGCTATCATATGGCAGTACTTTTTTCATATATTGTATCAATTTTTGATAAATTTGTATATTTACTCTTAAAGTAGTGTTATTTTTCGTACGAGTTTTTTAAAGTTCTGTTTCAAATTTGTATCACACTTCACAAGCTATATATTTTTAATAAACAATGAGCTGTTGTGCTTTAGGCACCAATAAATTATCTTAAATAACGCTCTTAACGTACCCGTAAAAAACTATTCTCGCTGTGTGTTGACGACACTATTCAATTAATCTGTAAATCAGTTAATTGATGAATCTGAATCAAACAATCAATTCAAACCAATTTATTTCTTAACTTTTTATTGCCTAAACAGACCACTTCTCAAATTAAATTAGCACAGTCCATGTGAAAAAATTTATTTCTGCATGATGACGTCACAGTTCAATCACTAAATCAGCAAGTCAGTCAATTAAGCATAACACTGACAGTCAGTCAATCAAGCATACACTGACAGTCAGTCAATAAATGAAACAAATCAAGGAATCAATTCAAATCTATCAAAATAACTTATTTAAATTTAATCCCTCATTCCACACAATCCATAATTCCATCATCTATATATATAAAGGAGAAAAGCGACTCACTCACTGACTGACTAATCACGAAATCTCTGGAACTATTCAACCTACAGGCTTGAAATTTGGTAGACATGTTCCTTTGATAGAGTAGACATCAGCTAAGAACGGATTTTCCGAAATTCGAAACGCAAGGGGCGTTACGGGGTTAAGGGCTTTAATAATAATTGTTTCCATGTTTAAACTACTTGATGTACAATCTTGAAATTGGGTAAGCGGATTCCTTTCAGAGAGTAGAAATCCGCTACAAAATGAGTTTGGTGAAAATCGACCCCCAAGTGGCGTTGCAGGGCTTAGGGGCGTTATAGATAATTATTTCCATTTTTAAACTATTTGACGCACTGTCTTTAAATTTGATATATAGATTCCTTTCGTAGAATAATGATCAGTTACAAAACGGGTTTTGTGAAAACAGACTTCTAATTGGCGTTGCGGGGGATTAAGGGCGTAATAGCTAAATATATCCGTTTTAAACTACTTCACCTACCTGCTTGAAAATTGGTAGGTAAGTTTCTTTCATGGAGTAAATATCAGCTACAAAACGGGTTTGGAGAAAATTGAGCCCCAAGGGGTGTTGCGGAGGCGGGGGGTTTAAGGGGCGTTATAAATTCCTATTTTTAAGTTATTAGACGTACAGTCTTGAAACTTAGTAAGCAGATTCCTCTCATAGGGTAGAGATACGCTAAAAATGGGTTTCGTGAAAATTGCCCCCAAGTGGCGTTAAGGGGACTTAAGGGCGTTATAGATAATTATTTCCGTTTTTAAACTATTAGACGCACAGTCTTTATATTTGATAAAGAGATTTCTTTCATAGAGTAGAGATCAGCTATAAGAAGGTTTTGTGAAAACAGACCTCTAAGTGGCGTTGCAGGGGAATAAGTGGCGTAAGAGATAAATATTTTCGTTTTTAAACTATTTGACCTACCTGCTTGAAAATTGGTATGAATGTTTCTTTCATGGAGTAAATATCCGCTACAAAACGAGTTTGGAGAAAATTGACCCCCAAGGGGTGTTGCGGGGAGTTAAGGGCAGATATAAATAATTATTTCTTTTTTTAAACTATTACACTCACAGTCTTGAAATTTGGTTAGCAGATTCCTCTCATAGGATAGAAATACACTGCAAAATGTGTTTTGTGAAAATCGACCCCTAGGTGGAGTTGCGGGGGTTCAAGGGGCGTTATTGATAATTTTTTTGCATTTTTAATTAATTGGACGCACAGTTTTCAAATTGTGCTAAGCAGATTCCTTTCATAGAGTGCAATTCCCCTACAAAATGGGTTTTGTGAAAACAGACCCAGAAGTGGCGTTGCGGGGGCTCAAGTGGCGTTATAGACTATTATCCCCATTTTTAAACTGTTAGACGTACAGTCTTGAAATTTGATAAGCAGATTCCTTTCGTAAGGTAGAGAACCGCTACAAAATGGGTTTCGCGAATATCAACTACTAAGTTTAATTTCGGGAGATTAAGAGGCGTAATCGATAAATATTTCCATTTTTAAACTACTTGATCATCCTGCTTGAAAATTGGTAGGCATGTTCCTTTCATGAAATAGAGTTCCTCTAACAAAGAGTAAAATGAAAATTGACCCCCAAAGATGTTTACGAGGGGTCAAGAGGAGTTACAGAAAAAAATTCCTGTTTTTAATTGCTAGACCCATATACTTGAAATTTGTTAAGCATGTTTCTTTTGTCGAATAGGGATCCACTAAGAATAAATTTTAAGCAAATCAAGTTCTGGGGGTTGCAGGGGTTACTGGGACGTATTGACAAAAAAAATTACTTTTTTCGAGCTACAAGGACCAATACTGAAATTGGTTTGTATTTTTCTTCTGTTGAATTGAAATCAGCTAAGAGCGGTAATTTTGGAAAACGGCTCTCAACGGATTACGGGATATTGATAGTAAAACTTTTGTTTTTTTCTGTTAGATTTAGACTTGAAATTTGGCTTGCATGTTCAATTTACGGAGTAGAGATCCACCGAAAATTGGTTTTGCGGGAATCCACTTGGTTTTTGAGTTACGAAAGAGGAAACATCATTCTATGCTTCAATTTTAGAGATTTTTAGAAAATACAAATTAGACGAGTTCTGCCCCTTTTTTTTATCAACAGGTGACAGTTACAGGTATAAGTATATTTTTCAATTCAATCGAATTCTTAATGCTAGGACTTAGATATCAATAATTTATACATATATATAAACAGTAAAAATTTATAAAACATCATGAATACCCAGCGAAGCGGGCGGGTAACAGCTAGTATGTATATATATCTAGCTTCTCCGTGGCTAAAATTGCTTTTTGCAAAACTTTGCATCGAGCATTTTTTTTCCATTACATAGATTTATTTTTAACTTTTGATTGTTTATTATTACGTTCTAAGGCACCTTATTGAGGAAGCGTACAGTTGAAGAAATATTTTTAAGAACAAAACCTCATGTGAATGATTTGAATTTTCAGTGTAATTTAGCTATTATGTCAGAGTACAAATACTTTTTTAAGCCTTATCTTGTTACATGCAGACATTTGCATTTTGATTCTATGCTGTACATTCCATATTAAATTCATTTTTTTTTTCAAATTCTGTAAAAAATTTTGACATAAGAGAAATCTATAAAATGAGAAAAGTTTTATTTATCATTCTAGCTGAACAGTATAACTTTTTTTTCATTTTATCAATGTGCGAATGCGGGAAAATTTACATATAGAAAGAAAAAAATCACTTACGTCTAAAGAAAATAATTTTTGATGAAAATTATAAATAAAATATAATTCTTGCATTTGTCAGCAACAGATTCTTAGGATCATTCACAGAATCAATAAGGCCACGGTAGCATAGGGGGTGAAGGTAACGGACTTGTGGCCGTCGTGTCATGAGTTCGAGCCGAGTACCGCTGAAGACCCACCGTGTAGGGGAGTGATGCACGTTACATCTGTCGAAGCTCAAAAGTTTTCCCGATGGTGTGGTGTGGAAGTTAGGAAATAGGGTGCCAGCTCAGGTGTCATCCTCATCACTTTATCATGGTTTAAAATTATGAGATCCGTCGCCAAAAGCCTTCGAGTAGCTAAATAGTTCAACACGAAAATTCACTCACTCACAGAGTCAATATCCATTGCAAAAGCTTGAGCGCAGATTATATTCAAAGTAAGTCTTTGCAGTACAGTAATACACCGAACTCTTCCACGATAGGTAGGGCTGAGTGACAACTGCGTAAGTCAGGGTATAGTTTCGCATATAAATACATAGAAATTATTTTTAATTTGAACCGGAGATGAATGAATTTAGAAGCAAAAAATGTTTAATCAAATCTTAGATGACACACAAATACAAATCGTAAACAGAAGATATTTTCATGTGTAGAAGGTTTTATAAAATCTAACTGAGTAGTTTGCCGGCTCAAAAAGAGAGAGAGAGAGATTTTTTCTTACACACACACACAAAACTTCCTCGTGGCATGCTAATAATATTTTTTTTTCATTTTTATCATTCCTTGTTTTGTTGAAAAAATGCGCTCTTCATTGCAGTTTGTATTTTCTAAAATTTGTAGCTCTTTTTTCAATTAAATTGAGACCTTCTGTCAAATATCCAGCCATCCTTCGATTTTCTGATTGAACTGGGTCCAAAAACTCAAGTTCTTCAATTTCTTGCTCTTGCTAATGCATCTCGATGACTTCATCAATTATCAGCTTCTGATTGTGAGAATCTAGCAGTTCTTGAATGTCATTATTATCCACTTTTTAATTTATTAATTATGTTATTAATGATACAATAAAAAAATTATTATGGCTAAGCATCGATTCCACGTGATACGTCCAAACATGTACATTAGCTGAGCAGGGAGCGTGGAGTGAGCAATGGAATTCTATAGCGCTCAAACGAAAGACGAATCCACGAAATTTGAAAATCGTACAGCACCGGGTTCGCGTAGGTCGGGGTAGCTTAAATAGAGGGAATACTGTATTTTCCCAATATATTAATTACTTCTCCTCTTTAACACCCCTTTTCTAACACAGACAATGCCTTATCTCTCGCAGACTTGATTATCAGTTGAAATTATCTGGAAAAAAACATCATGTATGTATTTTACACTAGAATATCAACACGTTGAAATGATCAATTTAACTTATTATCACTTATTAGTTTATTATTATTATTATTATTATTTTATTTAAAGATCAATATTTCGGCTTACAAAACATATATTATTTTGTTTCTGCGTTACATAGAGGCCGAGTTAGAATAAATTACATCAGCGGCGCACACAGGGGGGTCCCTGGTCCGACCCCTGTCCCCCCCCTTAAAGCCCTTGATTTTTTTCGATTGATTATAATCCTATATTCTTATGTATACAGTACGTAAAATGTAATTAAGTATTTGTTAATAATTAGTTTTATTAATTAAAACTAATTATTTATTCAATAATTAATTTTTTACTGTTTTTTTTCTCGAAAATTGACAAAATCAAAAGAATATGTTGAACGGCGTATTGGAGCATAATACAAGAATAGTGAACTTGCGACACTGGACCCCCCTCCCTTGAAAAATTCCTGTGTGCACTACAGAATTGCATAAAATTATAAAAACCATAAGTGGGTCTTAAATTTACCAGAAGAGGGCACTTAAATTGTTCAAAATTTATCATGGAAAGTCTTCGAACTCAAAATATTATAAATGAAGCTTTGTGTGAACCTGATATTTATATTATTTTCTAGGAGAAATGTGCTAAAATAATTCTTACCGCGTATGAATATTTTTTTGAGTTATGGCCTGGTATTTCCATAATAGCCTCATAAATATGCCACATTTCTTATATTATTTATTTGATCAACACTAAAATTTTAATATTTAAATAAAACCTTAAAATTTTAGCTCATTCCCTAAATAAATGTGAGTAGTTTATTTTAACAATTCTCTTTTAATTATATATATATATATATATATATATAATGCATTACTTTTTTTTTCTCTAATTGTTTTATAGAATTTCTTATGTAAAACTTGCTAAAATTTCACTTATTATTGGGATTTCTGCAAAGTGTAAAATATTTATTTTAAATATTGCTAGTTAAGTATTAACATCTGTCGGTGTTGATCTTTAAAGAAGTATTTATATTTTAGTAAGCTATTTTTTTAAAAAAAACTACTCTTGACTGTGTTTGTATACTTTAAAAAATTAAATTCAGCGTATATAAAGTATATAAAATTGCTACTGAGTTTTTAAAATGTAAATATGGTACAATAGAATTTTACCCCTTTTCAAAGTTATTATAAATTTGCTTAATTATTGTGCTCCTTTATCTCATAGAAGCGCTTATTATCATGGTTTAAATCTTTTATAGCCATATTTTGATATTGATCAAATAATCTTTTCTCTTTCTGTTTCTGTATTAAGAATGAATTATTAATATATGAATGGTATAATTTCTTTTTGAACCCGCATTTGATAAGGTATTTAAATTTTTGACGTTCCATACTTTTTTCACCCCAATGTCACAATACTTCACACGAATTTTTAACATTTCGTGAAAAATATCCTAATCACATTCGCTATTACAGCAAGAAAGCTGTGAATGGATTTTTTTAAATTTTAGTTTAGTTAAGCAATCACACTCTCTTTTTCCGCAAGCATTAAAATATGATAAGAATTGGACCTATATAATAATATTTTTTGTTTGTGTAAAGAAATTGTATTCTTGATCGCTTGTTATCGTTTATACATTACAGTTCTACGTGTTGTAATGCAGAAGGTCGTTCACACTTTATAGAAACAATTATAGTTAATTTTTTATCAATAAATATCGTATTTCTTGTGGAAAATTGTTTTTATCTGATAGCCATGATTATTGACAATAGCTCTAGCTTGAATTTTTCATGAAAGTAAACTTTTGGTTAGTACTGTCAAGCAAATTTTGTTCCATTCCTCTTGGACCTTTTTCCAAAGTCCGTTCTTTGTTCTTGGGTGCCGTTTTCCTAAGGCTCGTTTTAATAAACCGAAAGCACAAAAGTGCAGTACAGAAGCGTAGGGTGATTTTACACGTATTTCATCAAATGGAATGCACTTTATTTCTGTTTCTGATTATTTCTTTGCTAAATAAGCGGCAGTTGACTTAGACATATGACTAGAGGCTTTGCCCATATGAAGCTCAACTTCATCAATGACCTTTCCATATAAAGTTGGAATTTCTTCTTCAAAAATCGATTCTAAAATATAGTAGAGTTAGTTAATTTTGATTTTATTTGAGAATTTTTTCATTTTTAATGTTCCGTTGTTAGAATCCTGCAACTATCATGAATCCCCTTAGGAACTTTACTGTACACTTATGAAGCCATTTCGTACGGTCATTCCCGTCAGTTGAGCAATAGAAAATTTATCTTCTTTTACTACAATCAAATATGCCCATACCTCATCGAGTGTTACCACAAATTTCCACTTTTCAGTAGCTAGTTGTTTTTTACATAATTTTCTACAATTTGCTTTTTTTTTCTGCAATAAGTTTTTAAAAAGGAGACGAACTTTAATTTTAAACATCTGTTTTAACCTTATATCCTTATAAACTATTTTAATTACAGTTCCAGAAGACATTCCTAGTTTCGATGCAATGAATCTTTCAGTCGGCGGATTTTCTTTTAGGATCAGAGACTTCCCTTTCTTAAAAGCTGCCTGTATTTGAACAGTCTTCGGTAGAAGTTTCCTGATCATGTGTTTTCAATTTTACACTCTACTATACGCTTTTTCCCTTTCAAATTTAATATATTATAAATAACTTTGATTGAAATGCAATAAACGAGATTTTTGCACCACTTTTTAATCCGTTAAGGCGAATATTTCTCCTTGGAAAGCGTAATTACGTAACCTTCGAGCTGTATATCATTTGTAGGAGCCACTTTTAAAATAAATCTTTTATTTTACATTCCAATCAAAAAGAAACCTACGCAAACGATTATTCTGAAGTTGCCAAAGTTTTATCTCAAATTACAAAAGAGAGAAAATGAATTCCAAAATCGTTTGCATAAAGTGTGAACGACCTTCTGTAATATTCATAAATAACTCGCCTCCATATACATAAAAAAATTAATAAAAAACTCATTTCACATTTATTTAATTAAAACAAATTTTTTGATGAATTCTTATTTAAATTTGAGCACTATATCAATTAAAACAAAACATTATAAACTAGTTCGAGTTAGGTTTTTTTTTTTAATTCTAAAAATTGAAAGGCTTAAACAGAAAAACTTTATTGCAAAGGTTGTCAAAAAATACCTTGTGAAAATAAAATATTTTTCTGAAAGATTGGCACACTTAGCGCACACCTTATACGACAATTTAATTTATCATAATATGTATAGCGAAAGAATGGAACGCCCAAAGGCTGTCTTCGGTTAATGTTAAAGAATAGGACCCGAATTTGGAACTTTTTTTCAGATGTAAAAGAAATGAAAAATTTATATGATTTTTTGGCTGAGCTAGTGGAACCATAATATCCTTTAGTGAGCAGCATTTTTTCCACTTGTATGTAACGGAATCTTTGAACTCAATTTTTACCCACTTTAAAAGGTCAGATTAATTCGAAATTTTGCTCACACCTGTCCAGGACCGATGACAATACAATAACTTAATAATTTTGCCCCATTGTCCTGATCAGGATTATCAAGATTTCCCATTTTCAGATCCTATCCGGCCCCTGGTTACTAATTTCCCATCCCATTTCCAGATTTGGCCACTAATTCCAGATTTGGCGACTAAAAGATTGAATTACAACTTAGTTCGATTAACTATAAGGGTGTTTTTTAGTTTTTTTAAACTATAACTTATTATACTTATCATACTTCCTATTTTTAACCGAGTTGATCAATTTTTTTGTGGTATAAAATGTGTTTCGCGTTTTTTTCTCCTATACCTTAATGTTAAATGAACTATCCCATCTCGTATTAAAATGGATATTTTTATTTTCGTTAGGCTTTGTTTGAAATATTTCATTTAATAGACACAGCCAAAAAAAAGTCTGCCCTGTGTTTCTAAGACAATTTTTTAAGCAAAAGATTTATTATATTTGCAAAATAAAGAAAATATAATTCTGGTTTATATTTGGTCATAAATTTCGTTAAGAAACTTTGATTTAAACCCTAAAAATAATTCATATGAATTAAAATTAAGAAGAATTTACTTAAAATCTACTGAATGTTTGCAATTCTTTTTTTTTAAAAGTTGTTAGGTTTTTAAATTAGGTTTTTTATAACGCATTTGCTCAAATTCTCTAAATTACTCTATTCTATAAGAATGTAACTGAATTTTAAATACGAAGCATATCATTTGTGTGTTACAAAATATTTAAATTTAAAATGGTTACACTGGTGTGCAAAACTTAAGCAACAGGGTTTTTTTATGGCATAACTCGGCGAAAAAGTCATTTTAAAGACATGAAATTCAGAAATGAGAGACAGTATTCCGTACTTAAGCAATAACAAAAGCATAGTTGCTCAAATTAAATGCAATACATACCGTATAGAATCAAACAAAAAAGGCTTTATTGAACTCATAGTTTAGTTACATTTGATTGTCTGTTCAAGAGGAGGAAAACAAGAAGATGTTCCTTAGTATGCGATATGCCCTCCCCCCTTACTACAATGGTTGTTTCACACTGTATCTCCATACTCTGCACCAGATTGTCCAAAAGTTCTTAAGGTGGAGTTCCCTTTCCACGATCAGCATCTGTTTCAGTTTCTGGATGTTCTCCAGAGGATATAATCATGTGGTAAGGCGTCTCCCCAAAGCATCCTACACATATTCTATGGGATTTAAATCATGGGGTTACGCTGACCAATCCCTTCAAGTGATATCTTCACTTTCCAGTAGATGCATGACATCATGAGTCTTGAGTGGCCGTACATTATCATCCATAAAAACGAAGTCTGGTCCAATAGCACCTCGGAACAGACCCACATGGAGAAAGATCATCTCCTTACAGTACTCCGGTTACAAAACCTCTGCGGAAACGTGAAGCTCATTCCACCCGATCAGTATAATGCCTCCCCATATGCGTCAACTCCAAAACCACAGTAATGGTCTCTTTCCGTGATGCTACTGGAATTAAACCATGTCCCGACCTCTCTCCCCAAATCAACTGGCGTTGAGAATTGTCTGTGGCACTGAAACGACTCTCATTCGTAAAAAGCACATGGCCCATTGATGAGATGTCCAGTTTTTGTGCTCTAATGGCTGCCAATGGCCAACTCTCAACGCTATGCAGCGTTCAAGACGGCGGGCAATAGGCCACCTTCGTAAAGGAGTCTAGCCACAGTAAACCGTGGCACTGTTGCTGTATACGAAAGGTCTTCAAACTTTGTTTAATCAGGGAACCCTTACAAATATTAGGTGCTATAGAGGAATCCAACCGTATTCTTAAAAAAAAAAATGTTCTACACAAATATTTGAAGTAGATATCAACATGTTACATGAATTTTACACAAACTTACTGTATTTCTTACTAAAGAGTATTAACTTCAAACCAATGTAATCTTCTCATAGCCCCTTCCAGACTCATTTTATTTCTGGATTATGAATAGTAAAATGTCAATTTGTTTTATTCTTATTTTCAAACATACATATCTTTTTTTAACATAATAGCACCATTCACATACAGAATTTCCTAAAAATTAGTGTAAAACAACTACTTAAATAAATGAGTTATTTACCTATAAAGTTAACTTTCTGTATGACGGTAAATCAGAAGAATTAGGAGTCAATTTTTACACTATTTATAAATATAATGCTTAGACTACCTAACTTTTATCTTGAATTACAAATTTTATTTACATAAATGATTATAAAATTAATAATCAAAATTTAATCGTGTATGATAAATTCAAAAACAAAGTTATGCACATAATCCAACACCACAACATCTGGACAGTAAAATTTTGTTTCTCTTCTAACCTGTCTCTTTGAGCAGCAAATAATACATTGTCGTGTTGGATTAGTTTTCTTCTCTGTTATGCACATAATCCAACATCACAACATCTGGACAGTAAAATTTTGTTTCTCTTCTAACCTGTCTCTTTGAGCAGCAAATAATACACTGTCGTGTTGGATTAGTTTTCTTCTCTGTTTCGGATAACCCTGAAGGGGGATGTTTAGCAGAAGAACGTCCTCTTTTTGCTGAAAATTCCAGAGTGGTGAAATGATTCGAGAAAGACAGATTGAACAGTGTAATACCCAAGCACAGTGCTCAAGCTACTATGCTATCGAGATAAGTCAGGATGGTACGTTTTGCCTGCTCGAGCTCAGCTCGGGAAAAGCTTGGCAGGGGTTAATAGCACCATTTCGTGCTACAGGTATCAGTGTCCATTGTATTATATATACTGAATGAGATATGTTTGTGTCCATAAATGCTTTTGAGAAATATTTTTTCCCTTAAATATGTTGCTCCGAATGGCATTTAAATATTTATAAGTGTATGATAATCTTCTGTGTATTCTGCATGAATTTATAACCAAAGAGTTCTTGCTTAAATTTATGTTCTAAAATTAAACCTGTTAATACGTTATCTTGCATACATTTTAACTGAAAAAATATGATTCATTACATACGTTTTAGCCCTGTCCTATAAGTCCGGTTAATTTTCATTGAAATTCATTCATCAGAAAACTGTTTAGTTCTTCAAAATAGCGCACAACTTAATGTTTGAGATGTGATGACCACAGGTAACCATTGCATTCCTTTTTTCGGTACTTTTTTATATTGTTACATTGATCGGGTTTCGAGGATTTTATGCAAATCAGTCGTAAAGAAAAAGAGAGTTCTTTAAGAGCGATGCGAATTTATTGTCGAAAATCCAATCTTTAAAATATAGGATTCAGCAGCAATATTCGCACAATAAATCTCAGAAGGTCTTCCCACCTTCAACATCACTCACAGTTATCAGAGTCTAAAATACACGTATGTAAAAGATTATTCACAAGCACCGCTCGTCCTATTCAACAGCCGAGCTAATCGGTAATCACGGTCAAGGCAAATCTACTAATCACTAGTCAAAACAATACTAACTAACCTCTAGTCAAAACAGGACTGACTCATTTTCGGCGAGCATCTCTTTGTTTATACTCCTCACAGATCCTTCGAGAAAGATCCGTTTGCGTCATAGGTCTTGAGATAAGTGGATTTCTCCACTAATTTCCAGAAGAATTTATAGGGTTCTGAACTCACCAAAAATAGTCCCCAACATGATCGCCAAAAATGATGCCAACTTGGCTCTATCGTCAAGATTTCGCGAAGTCCCCATTGAATTGCTATTATAGCATAAGAGACGGCGGCTTGCGAATATTACAAATTTAACATGAAATAAATATAACATAGATCCGTGGTAGCCTAGTGGTTAGAGCATTGGACGCCAGACCAGAAGGCCTGGGTTCGATAACCCGATGTCACCAAATATACTCCGAATACACACGGAGTACGTGCTCGTTAAATCAGTGAGTCCGAAAGTCTTGTGGGCGGTCGTAGCAGTAACTACGGATGCAGGGGGCTGGAGAATATTTCCCTCCCCTCTAGTTCCATACCTAAATTGTGGAGTTGAAGATAGGTGGTGTCGCCATCTATCGTGTATGAACCGAGCCAAATCGTACTGTTACCTGCACGGTACTAAAAGCTAATGACAGGCGTACACCTAACCCCTTGCCCCGATAAATTTCGTGGGCCACAATCTGACACCGTCAGACAAGTGACATTAGAAACAATAAATGCATGAAACATTCAAATATAAATTATTTACACTATTTTATACAAAATTCGTAACAATATCTACATCTAATTATAACATCTAGGAGTATATCAAACTTAAATAACATTTAATTTTTTTATAATACCTTGAAAGAATGTGTTCACACTTTATTTAGAATGGTAAACATGTCTGATAAGTAAGGTAAACTTTGGAATCATATTTCATCACCTAATTAAAAAGTCATACATATTATAGGCTTGACTTGATAAATTTTGAAAAATCTTAATTCCAAATGAAATTTTAAATTGTTTTCATAACATCTGGATAATTCTTCAAATAATAAAGTAAATAATATCTGATATAATTATTTTGCTTTCATAAAGTTACAGTATCATTCAAATCGTCTTTTGATGCATTCCTTACTATTCCAGAAAAGTTATGATAGTGTTTCCTTTTTCTCTTTCTCTCCATTCTTTTGTACGGTAATCTGAATCAAAAACGAGAAACTGGCTCTCATCTGCAAACACAGTAGGTCACAAAAGTATTCGCACACTTGCAATTATCTATAAAATTTCATGTTTTCTACTAATAAAAATTAATGTATTGAAATTGTAATTTTTTTATGATATCTGCAGCTTGTTTTTATTCGAATAACATAATCAATTTTTAAAACATTTTATAACTGTTATTTTGAAAAATTAATAATCAAGAAACAACTAAAAAATTACACCACAAAAGTCTTCGTGCACTTACAAAAAATCCAATATAGCTTTAAATATTGTATTTCTTTCTTAATTTATAATTAGTAGGATATATTTTAGCATCCACAAAAACTTTTAAAAGTCTTCGTATATATTTTATCAGTTTTTGTGATTTCTGTATCCATGTTCCTCCCTTCTTCTGTGTGATTATTGTTTTTACTTCATATTTTGTTTTTATTTCATGTTTTTTTTAATCACATTCTCACTAAATATGTTTTACTAGGCTTAAATCAGTGATTTAGGAAGTGTTTTCAGAATTTGAAGACAGTTAGAAAGAGATTAGTGGCGCAGTTGAGAACAGTTAGCTTGACATCACTATCTTGTTAAAAAATGAAATCGTCTTCAGTATCCAAATTTTGGGTGAATAATTTAAAACTTTCCTTTAAAATATTTAAATATAGAGCTCATAATCACAAAACCATAAAAAAATACCAAAGTATCTAATCCTGAAGCCGATTTACACCTCCACACAAGACCGCCTCCATGTGTGAGTTTGCTTCCTCCGTTTTCAACTAAATTCATGTGAGGATTCCTCATTTTTTCTTCTCCGGACTATTATACAACCATCAGAACCAAAAATGTTGAATTTTCTGCCATCCCAACCTATTTGCTGTCAATGTTGAATTTTCTGAAATTTAATACCAAGAACCGAGTTGGAACAGAATTAATTTGGTATTTTTTGATGGTATTGTAAATCATATGCTCTATTTAAATATTCTAAGCAACAATTTGAAATTATCCATCTAAAATTTGGATAATGGAGAGGACTTAATTTTTTAACAAGATAGTGACACCAAGCTCTCATAGCACGCCACTGGTGTCTCTAACTGTCTCCAAATTCTGAAAGCACCTCTTAAATCACTGATTTAAGCCTAGTAGAACACATTTGGTGAGAACTTTATTTTTAAAAAAAAGAAAAGAAAACATGATATATATAAAAAAAACAAAATGTGAAGTAAAAACAATAATCACAGAAGAATGGAGGAACATCGAAGCAGAAAATACACACACAAAAAAAAAACTGATAAAATATATACTGTCGACTCTCGATAATTCGAAGCATATGCTCAGTCCCTAGAAAAACTCTTGATATTTCGAAATAAAACGATACATTTTGGTATACTCAATATTTCGAAATAAAATCTGTGACTGTCCAGACTACAATACGCTATAATTCGAAGTTATTTTTTAAAACTCTCGACAATTCGAATACTCATTATCATGAGCAGTTCTGTAATAAACAGGTTGGAGCTTTTCAAGTTTTGCGTTGTGTTGTCTCTGCGTGTCTTCCCTGTAACGTCGTCCCTTTAATGACCATCTGTCTTCGACCCCTTCTTAGTGTTTTCCGGTTCCTCAGGCGAAAAGACACTTTTATTGATTTCCTTCCTTTAAGGTGACCATAGACCAATCGCACCTGTTGTCAGCCATCCTTATCTTTCGTTTAACAGGTGACCTTGCTACTCATGTGTTTAGAAAGGATGATGTGCTATTGTGAAGAAGAGATGCGTAGGATTGTGTATGAATGCATTTTTTTTAAAATACAGGATTTTTAACTTCTGTATAATATTTATACCATATAATATATACTTTTTAAAAATACTTTAAGATAATTTTATACATACGCACACAATTGTTGCTTTATTATATAGTTTCAAATTTAAATGTGTTAGAAAAAAATTTCTTTTCGTGTATTTTGGAAGTTTTTTCCTACCCTCTTGATAATTCGGAGTTTTTCATTGGTCCCTCGAACTTGGAATTATCGAGGGTCGACTGTACCAAGAAGTTGTTGTAAATGCTGAAAGATATCTTACTAAATACTAAATTAAGAAAATATCACATTATTTAAAGCTACATTGAGTTTTTTTTTAAATGTACAAAAACTTTCATGGCGTAATTTTTTAGTAGTTTTTTTTTATTATTAATTTTTTCAAAATAATAGTTATAAAATGTTTTATAAATTGATTATGTTATTCAAATAAGAAAAAGTTGCAGTTATCATAGGAAAATTTACAATTCTGATTCATCAATTTTTATTGGTCAAAAACATTAAATATTACAGAAAATAGCAAGTGTACGAACGCTTTTGGGGCCCACTGCATGCCTCCAATAATATATTAGTTTATGTGTATCTTTGATTTATTTATCATTCTCTTATTTATTATTGACTAAGTCTCAATTTCTATTCCTTGAACTCACACAAAATTGTTTGTCGCAAATTTCCTTTTAAATCAGAAGTTCTGAAAATTTGTCCAATAGTTTATGGTGAAATTAAACAGGAAACTGTTGATTTAATTTTATAAAAATTTTAACAGAACTCAAATAACAACAGAGATTCTTCGCATCTATTTTAAAAATAAAAATTCTCTCTGGTCGAGTTAACTTAGTCGGACGGAGACAATTCTTCTTTTGCTATTAATTTTTTTTTTCAAGCACTTTATAAAAAAAATAGTAAGTGGTACAGCTGGATAAAATTACTAATTCATCAGGTGTTGTAACACTTTCACAATAAATTGATTAGTTTCCGAATTGATTGTGTTCTTTCTTTATTAAGCAGAATGTATTTGCAACGTGAATAAACAAAATAATTCCAAACGATATTATAAATATCAACTGAATGTAAAAAAATAAAAGAAAGTTTCTAAATATATTAATATGTGATGAATTTATATATTTAAAATTCTGAGGATAAAAATTTGAAAATTCGGTGTTCAATTATTTTTATGGCACTCTTTTCTTTTTTGTTTACTATTTATTTTGTAATAAACCTTAAAAGTGATATAAAACAGGATTTAGTCAACTTCCTAAATGAAGACAGTGTCCGAAAACATGGTAAAGCTATGTGAACATACTAAAAATGCCAGCTTCCCTAAATAAAGACGGTGTCCAAAGACAAGGCGAAGGTATGCGTCAGCTTCCCAAAAAAAGATGGTGTCCGAAGACAAGACAAAGATATGCGTCAGATTCCTAAATAAAGACGATTTCCGAAGACAAGGCAAAGATCTGCGTCAGCTTCCTAAATAAAGACGGTGTCTGAAGACGAGACCAAAGTATGCGTCAGCTTCCTAAATAAAGACGATGTCCGAAGACAAGGCAAAGATATGCGTCAGCTCCCTAAATGAAGACGGTGTTGGATGACAGGATAAAGTTTCGTTAATTCGACAAAAACGTCGGATTCCTAATCAGAAACGGCGTCTTAAGACATCAAATAGCTTTAATGATATATATATATAGTGGTGCTGAATCTTAAAGTATGTATTTTTTTAGTTATTTTTAGACAGTTTCAAATGAATAGTCAGTTTGTTGAGCTTTTTAGGTGAACATGGACATGAATTTTACTATCGCGTGATATATATTTTCATTTAGATTCCCTTTTTTAAAAATGCGTGTATAAAATAAAGTACAAAACACAGTTAATGATTATTTAATGAAATTACATTGAATAATTATTTTGAAAAAAATGATAGAACTTGTAATTTTTTAAAATTTTTATTTTCCTGTTTTGTTTTTCATAAGTAAAATTATATTTAAAATACTAGGCACTAAAACATCAACAAATAGTTAATGTTTTAATTCAGTTTAAGTTTAATGTGATATAGAGAAAGAAATATTTTGGTTCACTGTACGTACATGTATCCTGTATATAATTATAAAATATTTGGAAATATTTAATGCAATAGTTTTTAATAGTGTACTTAAAGATACTAATTTCTTATATCGGTATATTGCTCTCCAAATTTCTTGAAATTTTCGCCACGTTGGATGATAACATTAAAACATGGTTACCTTAATTTTCTTATCGTTTGGTGTTTGCAATAATGTTTATGTACATGATTGTCATTTTTATGGTTTGTTCTATTCTAGACGCTATTTTGTTGCTGTATTCCAATTTTATTCTTGTGATTTCTTTTTATTGGATAATGACTATCTCTTAAGTAATTGGTGAGTATTAGAGGTTATCACTTTGTAAAAGATTATGAAGTTTCCACGTTTAATTATTACGGACCAATAGGTTTATCAAATTCGCACTTTGGGTCAATTTTATTTTCTATATAATGGATCGAATTTCTAATTTTCAATCTTAATTAAGATTTTCTGATTTCGGCCCTTTTAAAATGCGATGAAATTGGTAAAGACATAACAATTGTTTCTCAAAAAATAATAAATTGGAAGCCGAATTTTTTACTGTGGATCTTACGGTGCAAATTTGCACTGCCGTAATAATTACACCGGGTTGTTCTTTTAATGATAAATAATTGCGAATTTCCTTTCTCTTATAACTTTTATAAATGTTTTCATAATTTTTTTTTACAATCCACAATAACTTGTCGCTTTTATTCAGTGTTTAATTTTTTCTTTCGTCATCAAATTATTTTTTGAAAAGCTTTTGCTGCATTCCTCTTGATTTGTAAACCTCTTTTATTAATTTGGAGTTTTGAAATTCCTCGTATTGAATTTCTTCAACCTGGTACTTATTTTCTTCAGCTCCATTTTACATTTCTTATTCCAGTTTTTAAATCTTTTCTTAAGGCAATATGGTATCATCTTCACAATTTTTTTATTTTTAATATTTGATATTTGGTTTTAATTGTTCTTATAAAGGGGTTAATATTTAATAATAATTCCATTAAAAAAGTTTTTAATTTGTTGAAAAATGTTTATAAAATTTAAATTTTTTGAATTTTTTTAACATTTTTTAAATTTTTAAGGCTTTTTTTAGAATGTTTCTTTTTTTTTTTTTTTCAAAAATTTTTTTCAAAGTATTTTATAATATACTACATAAAACTGTGCATGTGTTTTTTTCTGCTACTGCTCTTTAATTTTTTATTAATTTTTTTGCAGTTAAACTTCCAAAAATTCTCAAAATAACATTAATTTTGATTTTGAAATTTTTTAGAAAAAGTACTAAACATGTTAGACATAATTCCATGCACAATTTTACAAAACATACATTTCAGAACATGTATAAAAAATTTCAAATCCATACTTCAATTATCAAAAAGGCCTTAGGGTTTTGAATAATAGTATATGTAGAAATATTCAACATGGAGAAAAATGAGTTTGAAGTTTTCATTCCAATAGTCTGACACTTTTATGAAATATTGATTAGCTTATTTAAAACTGCTTACCATAAGAAATTGCAAAAATGTAGAACAATTAAACAGTATACTGCCATAATGAATTTATAGAAGAAAACGAAAAAAAGATCAATATTTCATAAAACTTTATCTTAATAATTATTAAAAAAATAAATACACACACTTCAGAGCTAATTCCATACTCATTTTGACAACTCAAATAATGCACAACATCTAGAAAAGATATGTATGCCTTTATATTTTATTTCCATGACTTTAAAAGCATCTGCATGTTAAATATTGTACACGAATGAAAGCAAAATCAAGTAACAATTTATAGGTAAAATATATCAAAATCTAAGAACTGCATACATGCATTTGTTTAAATAAATATCTTAAAATATTTTAATAATAATAGTGTTGAATTTCACACACATGGGATATATATCACCAAAAACAAATATATAAAATTGAGAGAGTTTTGCTATTCTTGCTAATTAGATTTTCAACTATCTGATTTGTCAAAATGAGATTTAGTATTTGGGCTTTGGGAGAATCCGTTTTGAAGTTTTAATTTCATTCATAATAATATCATAAAAAGCACGCACAATTTTTAAATATTGACCAAATCAATATGCTCTTTAATAAACAATTCACAAACTAGACTTTTTGCATGAATTGCACAATTCTTTCTTGAAATGATTTGTTACTGTATATATAATGTCAGTCTCCTTTACGCGCGGTAGAAAAATAATTAATTCATTTTTTATCAGACTCTTTTCTAGTAGATGATCTGAAAGATGGGCGTGGTAGTTGCTGTCCAGCATCAAATATTGCTCCATAACTTGGTAAAAAAAATGCAGGCAAGGCTTTGAAATTTTTCAGGCATGTTTATAAAGCTTCGAGGTATCAAATAAGCTAATAAAAAAATTTATACGGTTAAGATTTTTAGGGTACCATATCGCCTTAAGAGGTTGTAATTCTACAATCCTCGCCTGCTTCATCAAGTTTCAGTTATTATTATAATTTCATTATTCAGTACAAACCGTTTTATTAGCGCTAAGTGGCCATCTTGGATAAAAAAAAACTACTTTCCATCCAAGGTCTGTTTGCCCCGATTTTAATTGCGGCCAACAGACCTGTAACGGTAACTATACTGTTGACAAATTAGTTCCTACTAAATTTCAAAAAATTATACTTTCGAAACAAAAGTAAATATTCTTTTTAAAAAAAAAACGTTTTTTACATTATACATAAAATTAATATCTACTTGTTTCACTTACATATTTTTTTCTATAAATTATGATTATAAACTCTTTCCCCTTTTTTTTAAGATGTACTTTATTTCTGGCTTCCAATGGTAATTTATTAGCAATACTCTCACCCTAAAAGTTTGTTTCATCGCAGCTTGGCATTCTTTTACCAAACATTCATGGCAAAACTGCGTGTTTTTAAAAGTATTAAAGTTATAAAATTTTAGAAATATCAAACAAATATGATTACTAAGAAATATTTCTTACGAATACCAACGTAAAAAGTAGCTGTAAAGCACTAAACACATCAGAATGCAAGCGATTCAAAATATTTCTGTTGGCTAAAATATAAAGCAAGGAACTTTTCCATACAACTTGAAAAATGGCTTACGAGTAAACATTGAAATGCCAATTTTCTAGAAAAAAAGCATGGTTGTTCTTCCAAATGAAAATAATAAAAGCAATAATTATATAACGCCATGTATCAAACAAAAGTGAACTTTTCCTTTAAAATGTTACAAAGGAGGTGCAATCATTTGTTTATTTCCTCGATTAAAAAGCAGGTAAAAGAACCCCTATTTAACGAATAAAAAAAAAACAAATTAACGAATTATTTAAGCTGGAACAATTTTTTTGTTAGTTTGTATTAGAGAAAACAGTTTTTTTTTTTTTCAAATGACATACCTTTTTGATACAAAACAGAAAAAGACTTTTCTTGTTGGCAGCAAATTTCAACAGGAGAGGATGAAGATTATTATTAGACTTAACAGGTGTAGATGAGTCATAAGTGTTGTGTGAGTCTAGAGTAGGACAAGAAATTCCTTTCTTACTTCAGCCCAATCCCAACGCAGGGGATATTTCAAGATTTTGACGATCATGGTGCATTTGACGATGAACTGCGTGTCTGTGCAACTAAAATTGAGGAAATTGTTGATTTGTCGGAGCCAATGACTAGCGATTCAAATGCAGAAACTGATAAGGAAACTCCTGTTAAAAATGTTACATTTTCTTATGTTTCACATTATTTAGAAACTGTGAGACATACCTCTCTCTTATGCAGCTGGATGTAAATGATTCCCTGCTTAGAATCAAAAGAGAACTCTTTTGAGTCAGGAATCAAAGATTTTCAGACATCTACTAACTAGTATTTTAAAACTTCCCTGTAACTGGTGCGTAATAATTCACTAATAGTATTTTTAGCTGTTGAATAAAAAGGGCATAACTTCTAATCATGGATATTTTGTGTGTTATTGCTTATAGAATTTCTAAAATGTGCAAAAAACTTGTATTTTGTTTGGACCCGGTTGTAACGAATTACCTAACAAAATGTTCGGTCCCAACGAATTAGTTAAATCGGGTTGCGACTGCACTAGATATTACTCACCCGCTTTGCTGGGTATTTTTTATGATATTGTAAGACCATACATTTTCTTTCTTTAGATGATTGTTGCTTAAATTCAAGCATTAAGTTTTTGATTTTATTTTGAAAAATATTCTTATCGCTCTCGCCTCTTGATTTGCAGGAGTTGACATTCTAAAACAGAAATATATTTCTCATTTATGGCTCAATACACCTTCTCGGAATTAATTTAATTAAACCTCATTTTTAACAGATCTTTTTCAAAAAAACAATTTTCTTTTTACCTATAACCCACCCCCCCATCTCTGTAACCCTCCTAAAATCTCCTTTAGATACAATTTCCGCAAAACACGTCCTTAGAGGATATTTACTCGACATAATAAGAATGCTTAGCAAATTTCGTACCTGTAAGCTAATAATACAAAAAAGGAAATTTTTATTTATATAAAGCTCCGTAACCCTCCTTGGCAGTCAATTTTCTCAAAACCAGTTCTTAGTGGATCTCTATTCTGCAAAAGAAACATAACCAAATTTGAAATATGTTGGCCTAAATAGCTCAAAAAAGGGAATTTTTTATGAATAACATCCACTTTTTCCCTCCCCCAGATGTGGGTTTTCACTAAACACATTTTTCACGAATCTGTACTTAATAAAGAAATATGTTTGCCAAATTTCGAGTCTGCTGGTGCAATAGTTAAAAAAGGAGGAGGGGGGGTCTGTCTATATAACGTCCCCGAAACCCCTGTTGGAAGTCGATTTTCACAAGTAGTGTTTGTTTTAGAGTTTCTCTACTCAACAAAAGAAATTTAACTGCCAGATTTCATGTCAGTAGATCTAATCGTTCAAAAACGAGATTTTTTTTATCTACATAACACACCCTCCTCGACTCGAAGTACGCAAAACCAGCTCTCAGCAGATTTTTACTCAACGAAAAACACATGTTTTGCCCAATGTCATGTCTGCAGGTGTAATAGTTCAAAATGGAAACTTTTGTCCATAACGCTCCCGCTACAAACTCTATCTGAAGACGTTTTTTGTAAAGACCATTTTTAGTGGATTTCTGGTCAACAAAATGAACATGTACAAATTATCTACAATCTCATTTCATAATCTGCATGTACTTTGATTCCATATTTTGTTTCTGTTGCCACATACGTTGAGAAAGATTTTTCTCATAATTATGTTGTGTGTAATGTCATTAAAATGTTTATGGCAGGTGAGGAATCTTCAGGGTATTCTGCATGAATTTATAACCAAAGGGTTATTGCTTAAATTTATGTTTTAACGTCGAATCTGTTATAAGTTGTTCCCTCTTTTTCACTGACAACAGGGCCGGCTCTAGCAGTTTCACCGCCCCGGACAAAAATGGAAAATGCCGCCTCTCTCACCAAAGTAAAAAATTATTATTCAAAACGATAAATTGTGTGTATGTATGTTCACATAACACACCTTTAAAGATTAGTTCTTACGAACAAAAAGACAGCACAGCAATAAATATAATAAACTCAAAAATAAAGCAAAATAAAAAAAAAACCTGCATTTTTTTCCCCTTGATGTTTATTTCTGAAAACTTTTTAATCAATTTTTTAAAAATCAGTTTGTTCAGTTAATTCATGTTCGGTAGACAATATAGCAAAACCATTTAATCTATCTTAAAGAAGAGAATTGTGGATCCTAAGAAATTTATTTATTAGTTTTATTTTTGAAAAACACTTCTTGTTTCACTTATTAGCAAAAAAATTGAAGTTTTTAATGCAATAGCAAGATTTGATGTAAATTCTAATGAAATAAGATTTAAAACTTCACATTTGGGCTTTCTTTTTTCACTAGAGAAAGTTGTGAAAACATCAAATTTCACAACTTAACGTACACTCCCGCTTCGAACCCTTCAGATTGCAACATAAAAGAAAACTGACCGTAAACATACAGAATATAAAATAAGGAAATATAATACATTAAATGAAATGCCCAATTCATAATTTTTCTGAAAATATATCAAAAAGTATTTTTGAAATT
This sequence comes from Trichonephila clavata, assembly GCA_019973975.1. Taxonomy (NCBI): domain Eukaryota; kingdom Metazoa; phylum Arthropoda; class Arachnida; order Araneae; family Nephilidae; genus Trichonephila; species Trichonephila clavata. The sequence continues at coordinate 7,389 of BMAO01029856.1, read as the reverse complement.
CGGTCAAAATACCGCCTCTAAAATTTGCCGCCGAATACAAGGGTCCGGTTTGTCCGGCCCTAGAGCCGCTCCTGCTGACAAGCCTTCTGGTTTACCTCTTAGCACATTCACGAACAGATTTTTTTTTATCCATTCATACTTAGTTTTCTCTATTCGAATTGATATTTTTATCCATTCATATGTTTAGTTTTCTCTTCTGGAAAATATTATCTCGTGTGTGTGTGTGTGTGTGTGTGTGTGTGTGTGTGTGTGTGTGTGTGTGTGTGTGTGTGTGTGTGTGTGTGTGTGTGTGTGTGGTGTGTGTGTGTGTGTGTGTGTGTGTGTGTGTGTGTGTGTGTGTGTGTGTGTGTGTGTGTGTGTGTGTGTGTGTGTGTGTGTGTGTGTGTGTGTGTGTGAGAGAGAGAGAGAGAGAGATCCATTACACACGTTTAAAACATTGTCCCCTAAATTCAACTCAATTTGCTTTAAATTCATTCAGCAGAAAATTGCTTAGTTTGTCGATTCATTACACTTCTTTCTGTTTGAGATGTGATAACACAGGTAAAGTTTAATCAATTTCTTTAATTTTTTACGTCAACATTTAATTAAAAGAACATTTAATTTTTTTTATAATATCTTAAAAGAATTTGTTTACTTCATTTAGAATGCCAAACATATCTGCTATTAATAAGGTAAACTTTGTAACCATACTTTATCATATAATTACGAGTTCATACACAATATAGACAATACTATATTGTGTATGAACTAATATGAATTCAAAATCTAAAAAAAAAGTATTTCCGAAACTCCATGACTCGTGGGTTATTCACGATCTACAGTTGTTAGTACTTATGCAAAGTGGATGAATGACGGTGAAACCAGCAGTAGACGACATTGCGTTGGACGTCTACACGCTATCAAAGAAAAAGGCCGTCGGAGTCTATCTCGCATGGTGAAGCAAAATCGGGGGCAGATAGTGGCTCAGCTGACAGCCCAATACAATGCAGGGCCAAGTAAAATAGTATCGGAGCACATTTACTTACTTACTCGGAAGGATCCAGCTCACCCAAAGAATTTCGAGCTGTGAATCGACCCTCCGAGATGTAACTTTATTAATGTAAAAAAAATAAGTATACAAAGTGGTCCCGAAGGGACCCTCCCCACAAAATTCTTGAGAAAAGGTGGGAAATGTAGACGAAAAACTTTACAGTTTTGTATAATATATTGCAAATACAGAAAAGAAAAAAACACAACACGAACACAGACACTGTCTAATTAATGAGACATGAAAGACATGGAAAAAGAAATAAGAGAAGAGAGGGAACCACTCCTAAAAGGGAATTCGAGATTAGGGGAGGGGTTGAAAATGCCAGAAAAAAGATAGCGGAGGTCAAAACATTTTTTTCTGTCAACAGAGTGGGACCCTCGGAGAGGCAAGCAAAAATTGCAGGGGGTGCCAAAGGGGAAGAGGCATCACATCAAAATAACCTCCCTTCTCCAAAAACATTGTACCCCAAGGCAATGGAAACAACTACGGAGAAGGAATGTAATCCAGGCTTCCTAAATAGGAGAAGAAAGGGGGAGGGAGACATTCGCCAAATGACGAAAACCAGCAAAGGGTCGGAGGAAAATCAATTTTATTTTTTTTTAAAAAAAGTTAAAAGGAATAGCAAGATAGAAATACCAAGAAACAGAAAAAATGAGTAGAAGGGAGAGATTAAGATAGCCTATCGCAAATAGATTTGGAAATCGCAAAGCAAGAAATTAATTTATTTTGGATAGTGCGATTATTAATAACAGAGTTAACCCGAGGAGAAAGAGCATTCCGATTGGGATTAACAAGATGGTGATCGGCAGTGAAGGGACAGTGGAAAACGTAATGGTCGGCGTTCCCGGGGGACCCACAAATGCAATTTGGAGAGGAAAGGAGATTGAGCCTGTGCAAGTAAGCGGGGAAAGGGCCATAATTAGTTAGAAAAATGGACCAGATAGTTAGAGATTGGAGGAATGTTAAGGTTAGGATTATTAAAAAAGCGCTTGACCCTAAGTCCCGTATTGCAATCATTCCAATAGGAGGTCCAAGACTCTAGGCCAAATTTATTTAAGGAACTAGAGAGATAGGAGAGGGGAGCAGGGAACGAAAACACTTCACCATCATTATACTGCTTTTTTTGCACAAAAATTGGCGTAATCGTTATAGATAATATTGTTAAGAGCTTTGACCCAGTAAAGATTGTAGTAGCTCCTGAATTGAAACAATTTAAGTTTAATAGAAATGAGATATCAGGATTTATTTGTATGATTATTAAGAAAGAGGATAGAGATGAAACTATCTGTATAAATGTGAATTTTAGTGTTATGATTAACTGCCCAACAGACAGAGTGGCCGATGGCAAAGAACTCTGCGTGAAAGACAGAATTGAAATCCTGAATCTTAAAAAGATACGTTTTAAAGGGAAAGCCCCGATAAAAAATACACACGGCGAAACCAACCTCGGAACCGATTTTGGAACCGTCAGTGCACACTTCTCACTCAGATGGGCCCTCGAAAGTATTGATGGGAAAGGAAAGGAAATCCGGAGGGATCTGATGAAGAAAAATATAAGAGTACAACTTCGAAGCTGGGATAAAAGCTGGAAGGAGATCGTTTCTGCTGTTCCAAATTTGGAATTTAAAGTAGAGAGAGCGAATAATAATATGAATGGGAGGAATCTCCCTGATAGTATATTAAGAGCATCAGTAGGAGAGGTTTTATAAGCTTTGGTAATTTTTAATAAGTAAATCCTCTGAATAGATTTAAGTTTTTGTATCTGGACAGAGGTCAGGAATCCACCCCATACTCCTGCTCCGTAGGAGATGATTGATTGTACTACAGAATTATACCAAAGTTTCATTAGGGAAATATGCTGGTGATTGAAATTTTTGGAAACACGATGAAAGTTGGAAGAAATCTAGAGAATCTTATCTTTGATGGAATTTATATGGGTAGTCTAAGATAAGAGATAGTCTATGTTGACACCCAAGTATTTGTATAATTTAGCGATATGGATGGAATTATGACCAATTTTAAAAATCGGATTTCTCCTGAAGGTCGAGCTCCCACGAAAGCCCCGGCATTGAAGAAAGGGACATCGGAAAACAACTGAAACTGTTTTAACAGTTGCTATTGACAAATTAAGCTCGGAAAGCTTAGAATCGGCCCAACTTAAGATTTGTTAGTATTAATCTTAAGTTCCCTACGCGAGAGGCCAAAAGAGACTACTGCGAGATCGTCCGCAAAGGCTTGGAGAAGAAACAGTTCAGAGTTCAGATCGGAGCACACTGTTCAGCGGACACTGTTGGATATGGGGCTACACAGCAAACGTCCCGCTCGTGCGCCTTTGCTGACCAAGCGTCATCGCCGCGCTGGGCCCGGGAACATCACGACTGGACCATGGATCAGTGGGTGAGAGTTTCCTGGTCAGATGAATCACGGTTTGGTCATTCATCACCTCGATGGTTGTGTCAGGATACGCCGTCTTCAAGGCGAACAGTTGCTTCCTCAATGTGCAGTAGGTCATACACAGGACGGTGGTGGCGGTGTTATACTTTGGGGTACGTTCTCTTGGGCGTCTCTGGGGCCCGTGGTTGTGGTAGATCAGACCATGAATGCGACAGGGTATCTGAACTTCATTGTGGACCAGTTGCCCCCTTACATGGCCTCTGTTTTTCCAGCTCGAAATGGAACGTTCCCACAAGTCAACGCCCCGTGTCACAAGGCTAAAATTGTGTTGGAGTGGTTCCAGGAACATGATGCTGAATTCCAGTTAATGTCCTGGCCGCCTAACTCACCGGATCTCAATCCGATAGAACACATTTGGGATGTCGTGGGACGGCAGCTCAGAGTTCAAAGACCACCAATTCACAATATCTCGGATTTGCGTGGCCGTTGCTTAAACATCTGGTACAATCTGTCTCCGGCCATCTACCAAGGACTTGTGGCATCCATGCCAAGGTGGGTTGAAGCTGTGTTGCGTGCCAAAGGTGGGCCAACTCGTTATTGACAGGTTGTCATAATGTTTTGGCTCTTGAGAGTATATACATACATATATATATGTATCTCGTCCATTCAAACTATCGATATCATGTAGAGTCCTGTAGCAAACAGGTTGGACCTTACATATTTTGTGTTGTATTGTTTCTGTTTGTCTCCCCTGTAACGTAATCCCTTTGATGACCATCGAATTTGACTCTGATAACTCTGACAGAAGCTAAAGTATCACAAAACAAACTACACAACTTTTCCTTGGACATTTTTCAAGCTTTATTTATTCCAGAAAAATGTATTTACAAAGTTAGTTGAATGCCATAAAACAAAAAAAGATAACAGATTTTTCGTCAAAAAAATTTATTATATACAGTATTTATTATTTTAATTGTTGTTTTAATATATAACTGTATTCTTTTAACACAGGACTTTTAACTTCTGTGTAACATTTATACTGTATAATATGTGTGTGTACTTTTTAAAGATACTTTAAATTAATTTTATACACATTTGTTTGTTTTTTCATAGTTTCAAATTTAAATGTGTTAGAAAAAAATTTCTCTTCATGTATTTTGGGAGTTTTTTCCTACCTTCTTGATAGTTCGAACTAGTTGATAGTTTACAAACAGCAGTTTATTTTATTGAAGAAATTGTTTTCATGACATTGGACACATAAGTGGTTTAGAGATAATTTCTCGCGTAGTTTGAAGAATTAATCTAATACAATTTGGAATACGTTCTAATTTAAAAAAATCCTCAGAAGTGTATAAACTAAAACCGACAGGCTAGTTTGTACATCAATAAAAAAATGAAAAGCAAGTTTACTGTAAGAGAAATTTTTAAATACCAACATATCTAAACTCTATAAACTAGAAGGAAAATCTTTTTTGAAGTGAAAACTTCTTTAGCGGCGTTGGGTACTTTTGGTAGGGGAATATCTTATGGGTTTGCGTCACCGACATGCTCTGACTGGCGCATGCGCAGTGTGTTGTTCGCTTTAGACACTTTTTGGATGGGTGAAATCTCGTGCGTTCGCGTCAACGACATGTTTATAGTTGTTTATCTGTAGCTATACAGCTAACGTATAGTGCTGTATATATCTTATAATTGAAATTGAATGGATTTGGTGAAAAGTTCAATGTGTTTTTCTGTGCATTGTTGAAATAGTGTTTTTGTTTGATTATTATTTGAATCGTTTAATTGAAGAATCATTGTGCGGTACTAAATATACTAATTTTTTTAAGATAATAAGTAAATAACAGAAAATTATTTTAAATACTCGCATTTATTTTGGCGTTTGAAAATTTTATATTATTTAAAATTATTTTAAATCTTCGTATTTATTCTGGCGTTTTAAAATTTTGTATTATTTATTTTTTAATATTCAACCTCTGCAATGCATCGCGCAATCCGGATTAGTATTTCACAATGGCTTAGACGTTTTCTTACTACCGTGGTAAAACAGACATCTAGTGGTTCAATCATAATTTTTTAACGTGGGTTTTAAAATTAAAAATTTTATAAAATCTAATAATAATTCAAGATTAATGTGTTGAAGTTTAAAATATGGTTAAAAATGCAAGATTATAGTTTATTACCTTATATCATTAAAATCTTTAGTTTGAAATAATGAAAACGGCTCCGACTTTAATTTCATTAAATATTTTATTTAAAAATTGAATATTTCGAAATTATTATTTATTAACTTAAATTGACAAAAATAAAATATATGCTCTTCTACTTTTTGCAAAATGATTACCTATAATTTTATATCATTCGATTTTATTATTAGAAATTTACGAAAAAATATTGTCAGGGAATTAAAGTTATTTTAAATATTCGTTTTCATATTTGCTTAGATCCTTAACATTTTCCCCTAATTTCTGCTTTGGCAATGACTATTCACAAATCACAGGGAGGTACTTATGATGCTATTGTCTACGAATACGATCGCAAACATTCTAGAGAATTAGTTTGCGTAGCTTTAACAAGAGTAACGAGGATTCAGGGTTTTCGTTTTGGTTACTCAAGAAAATATTAGCAGTAGCTGAAAATTTTGGATTGGTAGAACAGGAACACCTCTAAATGCTTCAGAAACAGATAAACATCATAAAAGATCAACAAGTCATCGAGATGATCTAACGTTAGAATTGAAAAGGTTACAAAACAATACACTACAAATGGTCACGAAAACTTTTCTAGAATTCATCTCCATCAAGAAAGGATTATCGATATTTTCATTCAATTGTCAAAGTTTGCATGAGCATGGAGCTGACCTACAAAATGCTATCGTAAGAAAGTCAAATGTTCTGGTTTTGTCGGAAATTCGTATGAAAAACGAAGAACCACTTGATATTCCGAATTTCAACTTTGTTGCAAGATATAAAAGACCCGAACAGAGTTCCAGCAGCAGGCGTAGCTATTTATCACAATACTCAAGATACGTCACACTTCATTACTTCCCATATGGACATACATACTAAATTCACTAGAAGCATTGGTATTAATGTTTCTGATATAGGCGAGATATGCGTTGCTCGTTGCGATTCCGAGAATGGGCAATACATATTAATGGTTACCGTTTATATTTCGCCTGGAAAATCTATGAAACAGATACAACAATTTTTATTCGAAAATTTGATGATTTATACAAAAGAAGGTTCTGAAATATTCCATAAAAGATTTGGCGAAAAATATGATAATGTACCAATGATTTTAAGTGGAGACTTCAATATTAACTTTGCAGATGATAAAAATCTACCACTAATTGAATTTCTAAATGAAACACTTAATTTAAATATGTCCAATGATCGAAAACTCAAATACAAAATATAAAACGACGATCGATGCGGTTTGTACGCGATACTTATTGAATCAAACATTTTCCTTTCTTACTTTAGTTACCATAAGCCTATTGTATCTTTTTTAAAACAAAATGAAATAATTGAAAGTACAAAAAGTCTAAGTATTGTTGGAATTAATGATGACAATGATGCAAACAATTAAAATAATATTAAAAATCAAGTACATTGAAATTTAAGTAAATACAAATACTATCCATAAATAATATGATTGTTTATTAATTTTTATTTCAACTGAATTGTATTTGTATTTTGTTATGATCTAGTACAGCCCGTAATATATTTGAATAATAAAAAACCATATAAACATGCATTTAGTTGTTGCTCGGAGTGTCAATAGATGTGAAAACCAAATTGATGTTGATTATTTTAATTCAAACATTATGAAATTTCAAATTTTAATACTCAAAGTTCTAAGTTTTCACTTCTATCGGCAGTCTCTATATAACTGCCATTTTTTTTTTTTTTGTTGCTGAAAGTACAGGTTTTAAATAGAAATTCTATTTGTATGACTGTTAC